>JBCJKH010051866.1:1730-23284 GCA_039877255.1 Loriculus beryllinus
GCATTAGGAAATATCTATATATATCTATACACACACATGTATATGTTGGTCTCCCTTTTCCAGAATCTTTATATGGAATGAAATGCCAGGAATGAGATACAGTTAAAACAGTAAAATTCTGATCATACCTATAGAGTTTATAATCACGTGAACATTTATGTATAACATAAAGATATCAATGCTATAATTACATAATAATAAAAAAAATACGTCAGAAAGAATCCATTCCAATGTCATCTCGAGAGAAGAATCTCACCAAAGCTGTCAAACTTAATGTCAGTGGTGTTTCTCTGACCTCCTGCCACATGCCAAGGAGAACAGGACCCAGAGCTCCAGATATTTCACTGAGTGCAAAGAAAAAAGCCATCTGAACAGGCACTCAGTCACAGCTGAAATGACATTTCCCAAAGTGCAGGCCAAAGGAAAACTACACTGATGTAAAACTCAGCAGACCATTTCACAGGGTAAATGGATCATACTGCTATGGCACAGGGTCACCACTTGGCTTTTATTTACAGAATTAATTGTTTTTAGGACACAAGCAAATTTTAGCTTTAGTATTTCTTCTTACAGCAACAAAGCCAACTGAAATCCTGCAAACATAATTCCACTTCTGATATAATTTTTCAAACCTAGGTCAAAACACTAACAAATATGAGAAAACTCCCACATCTATTAAAACTTATTTTGCTGTATCACACAGAGTCTACTTTATCAAAAGGACCAGCATTATACAAAGGGAGCATACTGAAATGAGTACAATCACCATCAAAACACAATTCAAATATTTGAGATAGTTTGAGAAACCCAAGTAAGCAAACTTCAGCTTCTGTAGACTCAAACAGCTTAAAGGACATATTGCTTCAACAGCAAAATGTTAAGTTGAACACAGTGTTGACACATTAAAAAGTACAGAGGTCAGTTTACCACATATATGAGGCAGTTATCCACCTCACATATATGTCAAACAATTCTGATGTATTGAAATGAAAAATCATATATAAAGAATATCATAAACCAGGTAATCTGTTAGTCTGCAGATATTCGGCCATCCAGAAGAGTGAGATATGTAATCATATGCAAGAGCAGTATCATTTATTAATGACAGCTTCATTATTCTGTCCTAATTATTCTGTCATTTTTATGGAAATCATGACTGAATCTAAAGTACAGTGCATAAATTCCAAGCCAATAAAACTATACATACTAACCATGTTTACAGCAGTTCAGTTATTGTTGGTGCAGGAGACTGAGCACTTGTTTAATTTCTAAGGAGTAGGTCCATCATTTCTCACTGTTTCTGAAGATACATGCAGTGAAGCAAAAACCACAGTTATCTCTTTCAGTGTGCTGTTATGGAAACTATCTCAAATGCAGGCAATTCAAAGGAAAGGAGAGAGAAAACTGCTAATAACATTTTCAAATACCATGGTAAGATTTGATCATCTACAGATAGAACATTGCACACTTATTCTTGTAATACGTCTGTACCTTCCTACTCATTTAAGTTAATTTTATTTCAGTTCAAACTATATATACACACATATATATATATTACTGTTTGTGTGGCATTTTTTTCATTGAATTGATGGTATCTGCACCTAAATAACTACATCTAAAATTACAAGTCTCATGGATGTTGATTTATTTCAACAAGAAGCTTATCGCCACACGTAAAAGAGAATAAAATTCCTCGCCATGATTCAACCAAACTGCACCAGCAAGACAATCTGGTCTTTAATATTTTGGAAAACACTGCATCTTACAACAGTTTATTACTGTAATGATGTGGGTAATAAACAGGAATCCATTATTTTTTCATATGCACTAAATATGTTTGCACAATACCTTTGCACTGATCATATTCAAGCCATTGCAGACATTTATGACTTCAGACTGTAAAGCCTTCTGGCAAGCAGGTGACTATTTTTGGCTATACACTACTGGAAAGCTGAAATGCAGGTAAACAAATGGCTTGCCCAAAGTCCTGCTACTGCAGTTATGTAGAGATTATTATTATCTGGAGACTGTTGCGCTGATATTGATAACTCTATCCACAGCCTCAAGGAGAAATGTCACAGCAATGCTCCTGACAATCAACCAGGAGATGCAGGTGGCTCTGAACTGCACAGAAGAGGAGGCTGACACAGCTTATAGCTATGTGAGAGCTTAGTCCTCTCCACTGTCTGATGAAAGACAAGGCTCAACAAACTAAATACTGACTAAATTTAATCATTAGACTAAATGTGAATGCCCATACACTTCCTCTATGCCTCTTGCCCTTGTATTCATTTGTATAATAAAAACTTCAGAGTAGATTATGTCTCCTAGCTATCTTGTAAAAATGTATGGCTGCTAGTACATGGATACTATTCTTACCAGCAAGAACTGAAATTGGGATTTTCTGTGTCCAGAAAAGAGGCATTTAATATCAAACCAGAAAAGTTATATCCTTTTCTCTGTGGGTACCAAGATAGATTTATCAAAGCCATGCTAGACTAGTTGTTTACTATGTCAATGTACTTTCTCTGATGTTAGAATAGATATCAGGTAGTAATCAGGTTCTGGATGTGGGTAGGTTCACCTATCCAAACTGCCTCATTCTGTTCAAATACAAATATTCTGGTCCCTTTTGCCTGTGAGCATACAAGAGCTGGTCACAGTAGAATATGAGTGGAAGCAAGGTAGGACTGGGGAGTGCTATCTGGGATGCTAGACTCCACCTCTAGACACTGTAGAGATCCTAGAAGTTACAGACACAATTCTCAGTGCTTGGGGAAAGGAAATAAAAAAGTTTCAAACAGGAACAACATGGGCCAATTGGAACAGTGGACTAGTGATGGAAGAGATTTAGAAGCAGCTGTCTCTATAAAATAACAGTTCCCACTAATCTGTACTTCCACAAAGCAATGGCTTCTTACGGCCTTTTCATTTCCAGTATTCTTAAACTAACAGAAAGCAGAACAATATACAAGACTTTGATCACCACAGATTTTCTACTGTAAGATTTTCTTCTCTCAGAGACAGTAAGAATCAACTCTAACTTCCCTACAGTCTTTGATGCTAGGAAATAGAGTTTGGGTTTGTTTCACCTCTGTATTTGTAGCCATGGAAATTTTATGCTAGTGAGTCTGTTAGTGCTTCAGATTACTTCATATTATTTTCTTCAGAAAAAGCTGATGTGGTTTCAGTGCCCTTCGGAAATCTGTTACTATATTTTCTTCTCCTCTGGCCCTGCAAAATCTGTCCAGGTTTTACACTGGACCTCCTGCAGCTTCAGGTCTACTGATATCTGAAGCAAAAGATTTGCAACTATTGTCACCTCCAGCAAAATGTAAGAAGTTTTTTTCAGCAGTAATACCATTAACAGTGTTCACAGTTCACGGATATTGTTTTATCCCTAACAGAACCAGTTCAAGTATTGAAATTGACTTGTAGTCTGAAAGGCAGCTAAGCCCTTCCCTGTCAATCAGTATGCAGTTTGCCAATCTCCAAAAAGTACATTGGCAATAAATTCACACACAGACCCTAGGAGCAGAAATTCATCCCTCCATACACTATTAGTGCAGTAAGGTAACACAATGAGTAAGAATGCATAACCTTTCTCTTTGCTAACAGTTACCTCTCTGCTAAGAATTGCAGAGTAGCATCAGGGTTGAACAGCTGCAACAAAGCATTACCTCACTGTCAGAGGTGCTCTGATAATGGTGCCATGTTATGGGCAGAGCTGAAAGCCCATGATGTTGTGCTGCTGCATAAAATGACTTCACAGTTTGTCCTTCAGTAATTCCATGGGTATAGTAATGCCACAACTACTGCAGTATTTTAAGGATTAAATCACCAGCACAAGAAGAATACTCCAAAGACAAAAATATTCTTAAGACCTGCTTAGAAAGGATTTTTAATTTTATGCTCAAATCCCATCCCACTATGAAACAGAATCAAATATCCTTTTGGTGCTGTGACCAAAAAAGTGATACCAAAACAAAGTAATGCATTACCTTGCCCAGCTGCTACCATTTCCCACAGAAAAATGAAGTGGAGTAAAATATTTTACTATACATCCCTCCTTTAGTTTATCATAACTGTAGTTCTGTAGGTATCTACAGTCCTATAAGTATCTCTAAGTTCTTCTGTACTCCCAAAGCTCTGAGGAAACTGATGTTTCTGTCCCACTTCTGACCCTATCAGAAAAGGTGAAAGCAGAAATCCTATATTAACACATGTTCATGTTTGGCCCTTAAGTCTAAACCTGATGCAGATCCCCAGATCTGTGACAAGTTAAAACTCACTTATTTGCATTCAAAGCAAAGTGACTGAGCCTCATTTTTCTCAGACACAAATTTTCAGATCATGGGGATTAAACCCAGTGGGAAAACCTGATCCGTTAGGTATACTGCATGACTTGGAAGTGATCCCTAAGACTGGCAATAACTTTGCCCACCTGAAGGTATACCTGTTTCAAAAACTCACATTTATTTCATTTACCTCATAACAAGAAAATATACAGTACCTCTCACTTACCACCTTCTCAGTTCTGAAAATTTCCCCTTAGTATTTGGCAGTGGATCTCTTAAGGACAAGGGCCTTATGAGTTGACTCTTCACAAATGCTGAGCATTTAAAATCCTGTGAAAGTCAACAGACACTGACTAGGCTTAGTGCCTCTGCAATTTAGAGCTAAAGTAGAAAAAAATATCTTGATAACTTCCTAATGGATTGCTGAAAACTACAGTTTCAGCAATCAAGGCAACAGAAAGCTGGGCTCTTTTCCCCTTCTAACACATAATTAACAACATTTGAAAAATATAAAAAGAGGTGCAAGGAAGAAGAACAGATTTGTCTTTCAACTCCACTTGAGTGCACTGGACTAAAGGAGCTGCCTGGAAGGGCAAAGCATAAAAAATCCCTTTCTCAAAATAAGGAAGAAAATATATTTCCTTACAATGCATCAAAGCTCACCTGAAATAGAGAAGTATCTTTAACTTCTCTGCCTTCTATAGTAAGGAAGGTGACTGGAACCTCAGAGGAACGCCTCCCCATAACCCACACTCCACACTCACACTTTGCAATTTGGTAGGAAACATTCTCCAGCCTTTTGGCTCTGTAAGCAAATCTCAGAGCCCAAGTTCCTTTGTCCTGTTTCTAAACACCATCCTTGCCTCAGCCACTCTTTGTGTGGTTGTGAAACATACTGATTTCTCAAGTTTACCTCGACTCAGCTCAAGAAACATCAGACTGGATTTATGGCAAAGCAAAACACAAGATCTTTCAGACATCTAAAGTATTTTTTTAGTTATAAAATGAACATCAGATGCAATTCTAGTATTAGTTTAAAATGGAATGCATCTCTATTTGCTTAATTACTCCTACTCAGAATTCTTAGACAGGTTCCAAGTGCTTCTGTTGAGGGTTTGGCTTTAAAGTAAAATCATGATCTCCAAATGCTGCCCTCACTTTTTACAACCTTTGTGTTCACATATGGCTGCTACAACCCCTTACAATCAAGTCTGGGCTAATGTGCTATTAAGAATTTTACCTGAAATCAAGGCATTTCATTACTAAACCATTGAAATCCCTTTCTGAATTCATGCCTAACTAGTTAGGAGTGACTGAATATCAGCTACGCAAATATCACTGATGCTTTTTTCCATCAGCTGTGGTACACTCCACACTTTGAAAAAGTTGCTTGCTTCATACAGAGCATCTGATATGATAGCCCAGCATTACCGTCAAGTACCTGTTTGCATTCAAGTCCTTTTTCACACAGTTCTGCCAATGAACACAATCTTCCTCTTTACTGCTTTCCACGAAGCACCCTGAACATCCCTCCAACCCTGTCACAGGTGGAAAAACAATAACACAACAAACAAAAAAGATCATATTGCTTCGGAGATGTATTCAGGCTGCTGAGCAGATGAATTGAAAATAAACTAGTAAATCTCTAGCTGCACCACGAGATGGTGCTCAGGCCGCTCTGTAACAGGCACATGGAGTACCACTAGAGTCAGGAAGTTTGCTTGAACTGAATACTGACACAGCCTGAGCACAGGCAGTTGTGCTCTTAAATGGCTCCCTCTCTGCAGCCCTACTGGATACAGCATTCCCTGTAGAACACCACCGCGCTGCTGGAGGAGTCGCCCGGCCAAATACCACTGAATCTTCCAAGCTGGAAGCTTGATATCTAACACACTAGCAAAAGCCTGGAAGTTTGGATAACCTCTTCAGTTGTTCAGAAAAATCAGATCTATAAGAGCTATGCTAAAGAAAAAAATAAAACCCTGCATTTTCGTACAGTTTTCATGCTGCTCCATCTGCTGTTACCTTTTAACATGCCTGAAATAAATCAAAGTGCGATCAGAGAGAGAACTACTATAAACTTTGATTACAATGAGAACTGGTCAATTTTATTGGCACTGCTTTTAATGGCAATGATTATTTAGGAAGCAAGTTTCCCTCAATCTAAGCAGCAAAATATAATAATATGATAAATTGGAAGCAACAAACTTTCAATCTTTCTAGTATAATAGAACATGGAACTAAATGAGGTTAATTTTCTGCCCATCACAAAGGAGGTAGTGATATTACCCACACTTGTGGCATCAATACTTTGAGAATTCTAAGGCTATGATCAGTATTTTCATGAAATAAAGTGCAGCTATAGCAGAATAAGCTGTGGTAAAAGTGTAATTGGGGCAAATGCAATTACTGTTACACTGTAACGGTAACTACCAGCATGTGATTTGACCAACTGTGTGCTAATCTCCAAAAATCTCAGTGGTCATCTACAAATATGCTTCTTTCCTTCCCTTTTTGTATTAAAGTTGAATCAGGGTTGTTACATGAAATTTTACACCATCTTCCGCAATAGAACTGGCTACATTTTAATAGAAATGGGCATTTAATCTGTATCAGCCACTAAAACCTCCATGCTTCATTCACTATCCTGCTAAGCAAACTCACCTTATAAGCCTACAAGATAAAACCCCACCTCTCACACTTCTATAGCTCTTTCAAGGGGCTTCTTTGCAATTAGAGCATTTTTATATTATTTCAGAAAGAATGATGAAATTCTAGCAACATTTGTGCCCGCCATTTGTCCACAGAACATGCAAACCCATTTCATTCAAATTGGACTCTGTACTACCATGAACTCTACAAGTGGCACACATCTTCAACTGTACATGCCAACTGGAATGGAGGGAACCCAATCACCTTTGTAACTCCTCACAATGCTGCAAAAGGACTTGGGGTTTGAGACAATGGAATATCAAATGGATGACATCTTTTTCCAATTCAGCTAAGAAAGGTTTGTGGGTTTGCAGGCAGCAGAACGATTTGGCGAATACTGTCCCTCCTCTCAAAGCTAAGATCTGAACTCCAAGAATTCAAGAGAAGCACCATGCTAGATAAAAGACCGCAACTTTGCTTAAGTGTTTCAATGCTGTAAGAACACTTTTCACTATGCAGTTCCAAAGAAGCTAACCAGCTTGGTGAAGGTGGCAACAGCTTCCAACATGAAAAATGCTTATGCTAGGCAAAAGCAAAACCAGCTACATTTTTCTTTGCCTACCAGTTCAAAACAGTGGGCTGGATATTTTAAATAAGATTCCTCTACTGAAAGGAAAACAGAAACCACACCCAAATTATGTCAGCTTGCTGTCTTAACCCACAATTAAACCTTTACCTGAACCTTCATTACAAATTAATTAGAAAAACACAGCTCCTGTTTTAAGCTTGCTGGTGATTCTTTGCTTCAAATTCATGAGCAAACAAAAACAATAAGATATCCTTGGAGGATTAAAATTACCTGGTGATTTGACCTTCAATTCATGGTCAAGCCTAAGTACTGTAAAATCCACCAAGAGGGAAAAGCTATTTTTCCATAATGAAGTGTGCGCACATGATTGTTTAATATAGCAACCACTGATGTGACACAAAAAGATGTTTGAGAAAATTACTTGAGAACTTCTCTCAGGCTTTCTAACTTTTCATATTCAGAATGAAAATGTTCAGCATATTGCATTTTCTAATAGCTAGAAAATAGTTTATGATGATAAAAAATGAAATCTTCACCACTGATCAAACACATCTTGTCTTCTTGGCCAGGTTCCTTGTGGAATCAACTTTTCCCATGCATTTTATTCCCTTTGCACAAGAGAAACAAGAAGTCAACAACTATTTGCTTGGCCCTGAAATCTCAAGAATCAGCTTTTCTTGTGATGAGTATAAGTTAAGCAATTAGAAAAGAAGACATCACTGCTGAAAGGTTTGTTAAGAGCAAGTTTCTAGTGAAGTAGCAGCAATGCAAGTTTGCCATATGAATCACACACCAGTGTGCACCAGGTCAACCAAGCAAGACTCTCTGGAAGAAGGGTTCATGTTCTCTCTGACTCACTCTGTCCCTACACAAACAGTAAACATTTCTAAGGTGCTTCTTTTGGAGGCAGATCACAAACCTGCAGCTCACCTTTTCCCAGCTCATTTCAGAAAGGCCAATGTTCAAGCACAGAAACACCAAAGGGTGTTTTTAAATGGAACTGCAATCTTACTCTTTGAACACCTGTGTGCCATTGCAGTTCCTTGCTCTCTCAGAGAATTAATTTATGAGCAGTGCCTTTTGCTAGCTTTGCAGTGCAAACTACAGGCAATGTGACAGGGCACGGTGGCAGGACAGCAGCAGTCACTGGTGAACAAGGTGGGTGGTGTGAAGACTCTTAAATGGGAGGAAAAGAAGCTCACAGCTGTGGAAAGGCAACTTCTCCCTGTCATTATCAACCCTCTCACTATTCATTTCCAGAAACAGCATCCACTATTTAAGTCCTAATGCAGTCGTTTGATTTTAAGACAGTCAACAGCCTGATACGTCTTAATGCTGGAAACGGCTTATTTAATGCAGCTGCACAGCTCCCTGATATTACCACTCACACAACAAATTTCCTAAAACTCAATACATTGCATAGAAAAAGAAAAATTTAAAAGATGAAAAAAACCCGACCAAATGCCTGGGCACCACAGATGACACGGTTTTAGTTCACCTTTGGCCGTCTATTTAACTGTAGGGCAGCAAAATTGCCTTTTTAAACCCTGTAGCACGATGCCCACAAACTTGGAAAACTATAGTTACTTCCTGAGTGTACCAGGTCCAGGAGGGAGATAATTTTCTTCATAGCAGCCTTCATGGTGCTATGCTTTGGATTTTTAAGCAAAATAGCGATGATGATAATACACAGGCTGGGGGAGAGTGAGTGAGCAGTTGTGTGGTGCATAACCACCTACAAGAGTTAACACAGTACACTGAGGAAAGCGCAAGTGATGACAGCTGATCTGAAAGGAACACAAATCAATTTATACAAAGAAAGTGGCCAAACTAAGAAACAGAAGTGTACAAGTTTTTCTATCAAAGCCTTTTTTTTTTTTTCTCTGAGACCCTGCAAACACTGCAACACAAGAGGAAGTAAGATATCCTCTTTTTCCCAGACATGAAAAAGGAAGCCTGTATTCTAACAGTGGATAAGAGAAACACATTTCTGAGCAGCAACTAGCTAATTTAATGGATCATTAAAACAAAACTCAGCATCACATGACTTCAAAAGTTATTCTACCCACAAACTTCTTCTTGGGTTTACCCACGGCATCTTTCTCCTTGGCAAAACATCCCCAACCTTTTCATATTTCATGATCTTTGTTATAGCATCCAGAATCCTAGTATTTAATCAGAATTTCTAACATTAAATAATGGGTATCTAGCTTAGTAACTGACAGGGTGATTGATACAGTTGTTTGGACTCTGCCTCCTTCACAACAGTTCTCATTTTAGTTATAATCCCGTGTAAGGGGTCAGTGGCTAAAGGAATTGAAAATTGTATATATAAGAACATAGAGCACAAGGACAACCTTTCAAGAAGTGGCAAGGAGTCAAGAAAAGCTGCTGGGGTTGAACAACAGCCAGTAAACTAGCATGGCTGTTTTCCAAAAGTGGGTCATTGATTCCTGACAGACGATTGCTGAGTTTCCAAGGTTTTCTTTCCTGTTAGGTTTCACAACAATAACCCAGGTAAAAATAATGCAGAATGCGTTCTGCCGAGCTGTGCTCTCAACAGCTCCATCTCTCCAAACTGATGACCTTAGAAGACCTGCTGAAGTCTCTCCCAGAGCACTAGAAATGAAAAGTCAGACTACAGACTTTCAAAGAATGTGACAGTATTAGCTAGAAGATGAAGGTTAGCTGTTACTAACTAAGAGCTAGGGCTAGCTGAAGTCTGGTGAACATGGACTTGCATTTGTAGCCCAGATTTACGGCCCCTAAAATATTGTGGGATGCAGGGACCTTGTGATATCACAAACTGCATTTTAGAAGTGCAGAAATTAATTATGCATAATAAAACTTTAATCTTTGTGGCACTGTCTAGATGAGGAAGATTAAAGACATTGTGGAAAGCTTGTGCTTCTTACACCCAGTGTTCTGCAGCCAATAATGCAAATCACTAGTGCCTCTCTACCTGTCACTACCAGTCTATTGAGTATCTGCTGAGCCTGAAGGTTCACTGATTTAGCCTTAACTCTGCTGATAAGGTAGCATCCAACATAGTAAGCAGTGCTTGTGCTGATTAGCATTTCCTCTTCTCTTTAACTATTCAAAGTCTCATTAAAGATGCTCTTTCTGGGTTGTTATCAGACAAAATTAGCCACATATAAAATACTTGCTTCCTCCTAGATCCTCGAGCATGAGTTTCCAGTTTTGTGCCAATTTTCTTTGAATAAAAGAACAAAGTGGATGTTCTGGCAACTAATTATGGAACCTGATCTACAGAAGACATATTGTCTAGAGCAGCAAAGCAGAATAGTTCCTCATATCTGCTTCACTTTTTGCCTCTTGCTAGATGGAAGATGTCCATGGGGAACCTAGATCCAAAGGGTCTTGTCCTCTCCACTGCAACTGGTAACTGTGTGGACTCAGTCACTCCCTTACTAAAGCAAGCTCAGGAGCACATCAAGGTAATAAGCAACCTCAGATCTGAGAGCTTAAGTCAAGAGGTTTTTCACACTGGGGACTTGGAGCGGACTTGAATCAAGCAAGTCTGAGAGAGAATAACTCATTTTGTAGTACCTGCCATAGGGAAGAGGAATTTGTTGAGTTATGTGATAAAACTCATCTGCGCACCCACAAAAACGCTCAGGAGCCCAAATACTATCTTCTTGGGTTACAGTGGCAGGTGGGTACAGATCAAGGACTCCCGAAAAATGAACACCCTGCCTGGGCCTCTCCCAGAACTGTCCAGCAGAGCCACTTGTCCCAGTGTCCAAGCATAAAACTCATTACTAAGTCATCTGGAACGTCTCCTGATATCACCTTTTGGTCTAAGGGGGTTGTTGCCTAGGGTGGGACACACATGATGCAGAGGAAAAGGAGCTTGGGATCAGACAGACTTATTATGGGATGTTTAGGGGAGAAACCAAAGGCAGAAAAATTGAGAAGTTAAGGTGATTTTGGGAGGAACAAAATCTTATTTTTGGGGAAAAGAGGGGTGAGGGGATATAAAGAGCTGGTCATTTCTAAATAGCCAGTTAGTATGCTTACCTGGCTGTTCCCTATCAGTTGGTCTGTCCTGTCTTCTTACTAAATTAATTTTTAACTCTTTCCTGGGTGAGGGTTCTCTATTCTGTGTGCATGAGGATGTATAGTGGTATAAGTGCAGCAACTGGAGTCAGAACATGAGTGAGAGAGCCCAAACGCTTGTGCTGCCAGAGACTGGAGTGAGCATGGGTCTATGAGCAAGCTTGTGATCACTAGAAAAGTGCCTGCCAGGAATACATCTTCAATCTTATACTGGCTGAACCTGGAAACATGGAGTGGCAGTAGCCTTACTGCTCTCAGGCTCTTCGTTGCAACATGGTATGTTCTCCTCTAATAGTTCTTTGTTTATCACTGAACGGGGAGGACTGCTGTTTCATCACCTGACAGAAGGAAAAGTCTTCCAAACACAGACTTGCTCCCTTCCCTTCTTCCGCACTGCAGTTCAGCAGCATGAGGCCAGACCAACACCCTGAGTCTGAGACTGCTCAAAGGGGAGACCGCTCTCAGTGAAACTGTACCGATGCTACACACACCAGCTTTGTTTTCACCACTACAGTATGACATACTAATGACTCGTCACTTTTCAGGCTGCACAAACATTCATTTCTCCCTGATTATGTTTAAATGGAATTGGAAGATACTAGCATCACAAATACGACATGTATGTTTAATCACACTTCTTCATTTCCCAAATAATGTTTTCATGTTAGAGTACTATTAAGCCTTTATTAAAATGACAGCAACATTACTAGGAATCAGATAAGTGCACTCGGTTTTATAATGTTGTCATTAGTTAGCATGACTTCCTATTTCCTTATGATAATACGGAAAAAAAGAAAACTTTAAACCTCCCCCAGAGAGTTACACATCACAGGTTTGTATTTTATGTTCTTACAGTGGCACTTACTAAAATGAAGCATTAAAGTTGCATTGAATTAAGGCACTAAATACAGTAAGCATGGCAACTGAGAAGGGAGAACCACCAAGCTAATATCCTAGATCTCTTCTACCACCAAAGACCAGTTCAAAGCCCATTGGATCTGAAACAACATGTGAACAGTGAGGCCTCATAGAGATACAGGATTAACTAGTAGTGATTGAGCTGTGATTTTTCATCCTCTTCCATCTGTGCTTTTAGCAACAGGTACAAGAAGAGGATCAGGATTTGCTGAGGCTACACAAGTAACATGAAAATAGGTAACGGCTTGTCTGGCATGCTTTAGTAAGAAGAAAAAGCCTCACTATGAAGCAAGAAGCAATATGACAGAAGTATTCATTGTCCCAAAGATAGCTACTTTTGGAAGATCAAACCTCCCATAAAAGTAGTGTCAAACTATGTGACTCTGCCTATTGACACACCACATAAGTTTGAGAGAAGGACAGAGAACCAGGCCATGAAAAATAATACAAGTAGTATCCTAGAAAGAACATAAAGTGAAGACACCTCCAAAACCTAGTAAACCTATAGCACACACAGTCCTGCCCTCTACACTTAATACTGGGTAGGATTCTGAAAATGATCCCCATCCAGACTGATATGAAATGGGGGTAACTGAAAGTGAATAAGGAAATCAAGGACTAGTTCTGAAAAAAACTGAAGAAAAATCAAAGCTATTTGATTATGACACAAACTATAAAACTATCACACAATTCTGACTTTTTTTAAGGTGAACTGTGGTTTTCAAGAAACAGTTTACAGGAGATGGACCAAAGAGCTACTCTTCTTTAGAAAAGTAGATGGACCAAAGAGGAGATGGACCAAAGAGCTACTTTTTTAAAAGCAAAACACAAGTATGCAAAATTCTAAGGGTATTTAGACTATATCTATTTTTCAAATAAATCCAGACAACAAAAATTGTGCTATCCATTATATCTGCATTATGTTGAGGAACCATTCAATGCAACTTCACATTTTGGGATCCTGATCTTGGTAGTGCTGATTTCACATTCAGATGAAAAGAGAATTACTACCCAGTTATGTATGTCTAGGCAACAGCACTGTTGTGTCCCTCTAAGCTCAAACTCTGTCAGTGCACAGAAACATCAGTTTAGGTATCTTCAAGAGGGAAAGGAAAGGGTAAGTATTGAAATAAATACCATTCTAGGAAATTATGTCAGTCTTCCATTTCAGAATTGTGAGGTATTACAGTGATGAGAAACAGAGAACATAAGAAGAAATGAAATGATGGAAAACAGTATTTTACATCAGATACATGACAACCCAAAGATATGCAATCAAAAACCCCTAAATTCTTTTAATGAAAGTTAGGAGCAAATATATTGAAAATTAAATGCTTACCCAGGACAATATACTCTTCTCAAACAGCATGAGCTCCAGTGCTCGCTGTGGTAAGCTCTTTAAACTACACACATGTTCCACAAGATGCCAAAAGTACAGCTCTGTTTACCTTTAAAACCATGCACCATGTTCCTCTTACTCTGTCAGCAATGGTGACAGCTTGACCTGAAACTCTCCAACTGATCTGGAATCCCATTTGCCAAGTTACTTTAAAACACTTCCACTCATTGCAACAGACGCTGACAGACCATCTGCATGTGGATAGCTCCCTTTGTACAACTAAATGTCAGTGTGTCTGCAAGAATGGTTACAGTGATACTTGGTCTGCTGCTGCTTAACCGCATTTTATTCACGCAAGGGTATACAGTTTTTTATTAATCAGTTCCCAACAGGTTCCCTTCTAGAATGCAGAACAGACGACGTGAGTCATTGCAACAGGCAGCAACAGAACCGGGTGTTGGAGTAGGGCTGCTCATTTTCAGCAAAGTATCATAAAAAATAAATCAGGAAAATCCAAAATGATTTAAATAAATAAATGCAAACCTTCAAAGGAAGACTGTATTTAAAAATGTAACATGCTCAACTATTAAAAACGCATGGATGCTTATGGGGAAACTAACAAAAGCACTTGGATTCAGACTATTTTCCCAGTATTCTAATTATAGGATTCTTTTCCCCCTTTCTATTTTTTTAATGTTTCTCCCAATTACATCTAGATTTTTATCTGCATGAAAACCAGACCATTGCTCCTTGCTGCTCAAGCTGGTTTCTCACCTGAAGATGGTCTTCCACAGCTAAGCCTTTAACAGCCAGCTGTGACCAAAAGTTGAAGATGATGACAATGATATCAGATTATTGTTCAGTACCAGAAGAACTGATATGGATGCTCAGATGGCACACATCAACAACACCTACGGCGCAAGTATTTAGATAGAGTTTTGGGTGGCTAAGCAGCAAGAGTATATGAACTCTCAGGAAGCAAAAGATCCTGGTTATATGCAAATATTCTCAGTGCTGCTGAGTAAAAACTGTCAACCTCAGCTAGCAGTGATTCAAAACACTTTTTTCTATTACCTACTCTATCTTCAAATACTTGTTAAAACTTTGAAGAGCAAAAGGAATTCAACAAGAGCTGTTGAACTTTGAGTCATATGGGATTAATCCCACACAGCCCTGCAATACGGCTGAAGGCAGCTGCAGTTCTCAATGTTGTGAACTCATGATCAAGCTCCTACAGTGTATCAGGACTCAGAGCTGAAATAATCACACACCAGCCAATGCTTTGGCTTGTCCCTGGCTACATGCTCCCATGGACCACTTCCCAAGACCAAGAAACTACTTGCTTTCACTTCCCTGCAATGCAGGATATCAATCAGATGGCAGTGACCAGTAGGGAAAACTGGTCTATTATTATTATTATTGTTTCTTTCCTATTTGCAACCACAGAGAATCCTTTAAATTTCTGCAAACACTGTACATATGGAAAACTCCCCAAAGTGCTGTCTAACACTACAAACCTACTCTTAGTCCAAAACTATGGCAAAGCTGTGAAGAAACTGCTTTACAACAGGATTTTCTCAGCGCTGCTACAATTGGCTCTGCTACTTAAAAGCTCTGTTTGTTTCTGGGGCTGTAACACACTTTTTTCCACCTAATGCCAGCTTAGATGGGGCTCGCTGGTGCACAAAAAGACCATGGGAAACACATGGACCATCTTTGCCTTTTAATCCCTTATAGCATTTCCAAAGTGATGTTTAGCCTTCCATAAATCTTTCCATATAAAATCTAACACAGAGGATCTGCCAGTTCAGGAATCTTGTTTCACGCAAGGTAAGTCCCAAAGCACACTTGAAAGCTAGACAGCTTCTTTCTTTGGGAAGTGCTTTTCATGTTGAGACCAACATCAACTTCTACCAGCAATCTAAAGTAGAACAGTAAAGATTATGTTTACTCAATTAGTCTAAAATTGTATATGATCTTTCAATATTATTTTCCACAGATATTTTATAAACCTTCTTCCCTTCCTTTTACAGATTGAAAGGGATTTTCAGTGAACCAGATTCAGCTGGAATTTATTATAGAAACCTAAGAGTGGCAAATGCTATAAAGGGTCTCACATAACTCTGATAATATAGTCAAAATTTAAGATCTAATTTTCCATTCTCCTATACCCCAATGAAAATTACTTTTAATAAATATCAGGTTAAGTTGTCACCATTCTGAAATAAAGTGAGAGTTTGTTTTTTTTAAATACACATGCCTTTTTTGTAATGGAGAAGTGCATACAGTACCTGTTGTTACTCTTATGTGGTTCTTTAAAATTTTTCATATAGACAACAGGTTACCAGTGAAATATAATATCAGCTCATCATGTTCCTCAGGTGCTCTTCTGCAAAGCTATGAAATAACAGTTCATCTCCTTGGAGAAACCTAACATGAAATTTTCACATACGATCACCGCAAGGTCTTCCCTCCTCCCACCCAGCTTCATATCCCACCCAGCCCTTCCATTTCAGAAGATGCATTTTTTTAAGAAAAGAAAAGAAAATAAGAAAATAAATAAAAAAAGCCAGTATATAAAACAGCAAATAAAATAATTTTAATATATATAGAAAGAGAACAAAATGAAACTTGAGGGGAAACTTACTGGCGTTACAGTTTATCCTGATACAGTCTAGATGGGGAAAAATAAATGAAAGATGAAATTGCATCCTTCAAGGTAACAGCTGCAGACATCCAAAAACAATCAGTCCACCCTTCCGGGGACAGACACACGCAAAGAGATGTGGCCATTTTATACTTATATACAGTCTGTACAAGTTCAGGAGTGGGTGTATATGTACAGTATATTCTACATAAATATTTGTTACATAAATATATATATACACATATATATATACACATATGTATAGAGAGATATACCAGTATACATATATATCCACGTGTTGACAGAGAAAGCTATTTTTCTTTTATAGAAACCTCTGCAAAGAGTATCTGCTACTCCAGACCGTGATGTCAATTACAATAGAGAAATTGATAATTAAGGCACAAAAAATCTCCTTCAAAACCAAGTCATATTCCAGTGTCATTTCACTTTTTAAAGACCTTTAGCAATTTCTCAAAGAAGCTTGAAGCTTAAAGTCAACTTTTACACTTGGTTTCTTTTGAATTAAATCATATTGTTATTGCATAAATATACCATCTGTCCAACACAGAATACCTGTAAAATCAACCTATGAGATTTGTTGGTGCAATATTTAACCCTTTCCAGCTCTCCCAAAGACAGACCCACTTGTCATTCCCCCCAGCCCAGAACACTTTTCAGTATGTGCACAGGCACATTTACGCTGTCCATTCAGGTGAGGAAAGGGTTAATATACTGCCCAGTTACGTCCTATCATAAAATGGCCACTTGCAAACAGCTAACCGCACGAACGCCCAGCCCAGATTTCAGCTAGTTCTGGAGGTTGGGAATAGTTTTCATTTTTGTTTGGCAGAAGGAATGAGGATTTCTTTCAAAGGTCCCCAGACCTGCCAGCTCCTCAGAGCCCGATCTCATCTTGCTGTCTGAACGCTAAGGTTGAATGGGATGCTTGTAACGTTCAGGGAGAAGACGAAATGGGCAGTGAAGTGGCAGATCTGGGAGCCTTTGCTGGCCCCGCTTTGTTCACAGGTTAAAGGCAAGAGAGGGACAAAGAGGGGTACATGGAAAGAAAGAGTTACGCCTAATAAATGGAAACTGAGGAATCTACACGAAGAAAACAAGTAGAGGTAGGAGAGCCTGAGTTAGAGGGCTTCTGAGCATTGCTTCTCTCACTAACACACTAATGCTCAGCATATCTCAGGATATGACCCATAAGAGGATCTTTCGTTTATAAATGCCGACTTACAGCCTTGTGAACATGGTGTCTGACATGGGCAAGAGTTACCTTATCAGTGCTATTATGTATCTTGGTTTATGCTGACCTCTCAGAAAATCAAGGCCAGGAATAATAGCACCATGCTAGTGGATATGCTGTCTGGATAACTAAAGCTTTGACCAGCAGGGATGGTCATATTTATTACAGAGATATGGCCCAAAAAGAGAGATTATACAGAATGGCAGAGAAATAAAATGCAGTTTGCTGCTTAACTTGACCAATTTTATGCTTACTGGGACAGATGTAGGAAAATTACTTCAGCAGCTGAAACTAAATGCAGTTCTTAAAAAATGAGAGAGTGGAAAGAATAAGAGCCTATAAATAAAAAGCTGTGATGAGCAGGGACACACCAATCAGGAGCAGCATAGCCAGAGAGAGTCTGTTTTCAGCAGAACTTCTCTTGAGAAAATCTGGGTTTGGTTTTGTGCGATTAGGTTTGTCATGTGTCGTCAACCGCAACAGAAAAGTGGGAGCAAACAGTCCTGGAGCAATTGCTATGATCACCATACAGTGGTGGCTATATCCCTTACAGGAGTTGGGTAGGGTAAGGGGAGCTCTAAAATACATGCTGGGGAACTTCCCACTATGACCTGATGGAGAGTGAGAACAAGAGCGAGAGAGAACCCCAAGACTCACTGCAAGCGAGTGAGATCAAGAGGGTTGTTACAGCTGGAACAACAGGGGAATTTCTCACTGGCTAAACAGTAAGTGTGCTGGAAAGGGAAACACGGCTGGTCCTCAGCAACATTCATCAGAGTTAGAAACTAAAGCCAGTATTGTGTTATTGATGTGTGCAAAAGAGTTATGCATTTTTAATTTTTTTTTTGCAGCACTACCAATATAGCCACATGTTCCAGGGCTCACCCTCAGGCCGAGCCACTGGCTGCTCTAGAGGGAGGGATCGATGTTTTAAACTGAAAACCAACGTAGCCCTTATGCTGGCTGCTAGATGTTTATTTCAAAGGACAACGAGAGACCATGCCACTGAGGGGGTTGCCTTGACAACTACCACAGCCTTACGAGATCTCCAGATTCTGTGAGCATGAAAGCTCTGCAGTGCCATGCAATGTGGTGCTAGGCAAAACCACTCAAGTGCATTCCAGAAGAACCAGCTCCCAAACCAGACTTACTCCAGTTGGGTCAGTGGAGATCCTGTATGGCAGCTAAGGCATGCAAGTGCACCTGCCTGTGCTGCTATACCAGCACCACCACGTTTTGCACAGTACCTTCAAGAGCAAGCATAGGGGGGGTTTTACTCATTTCCTTAACTCTGAGCCTTGCCCAAAGCTACCAAAACCAATTTCCAATCATTAATACATGAAGCTGTTTTCTCCCTCTTACATTGGTTTTTAGAAAGGAAGATTTTTTACTCTAAACTAGTACAGCTCTACAAATCTAAAGCAGAGGATGCTTTCCCTGGCAGTTAGGTGCAGGTTTACCCTCGTCTTTGTGCTCAAAACAGCAGCAGTTTGGGAATTCAGGAATAATTTAAAAAAAAAGCTGCTTGGACTTCCTGCTGCACAGTACCAGGGCAATAAGTCTTCTGGCAATCATCATCTGGAGCTCTCAACTGTGTTATCAGCTTCTAATGTAATCCAGAAGATGCTTCCTAAGTGCTCAGATACGTTTTCCAGAGCATATCACCTGGCAAACGTGTCAAAGACCCTCCCCTTGCAAAAGGTTAAATAGCCACACTGCAATTAGCTGACATGAGGGATTCCTTGTTTGGACAGGGATATCTTTACTAGCAGACAGAAGACTGAGAATTAGGCCTGGGTTTCTTACCATCTGCATCTTTGTGCCTGAAAACAGAAATATTTATTTGACATTGCTAAGACCCCAGGCTGTTTTTATCTTGAATCAGGAAAGCAAGTCACCTTTGGTGTGTGAGCACAGTGGTTGCTCTTTTTGATGAGCATCCCCCATGTGATTATGGAAGAGCACTTTAAGGCAAGACTAAGACAAGAAAGATAATCAAGACCTGACTGTTTCTAAGCTCACTTCCACTTATTTTCTATTGGGAAACCAGATGAGGCCCTGTGCACACTCTTACCCCATTTTATAGTGTGGCTCCTTGCCTCTCTCCAACTCACACATGGTCAGACTGTGCACTCACCTGTAACTGGCAGCTGACAAATATTTTTGAATGTTTATGAGAAAAATAAAAATCAAGGGTCTTTGTACGTACAGATTATAGAAAAGAAATTTATTAACAAGAAACAGCGTGAATGGGCAGATACTTGCAGGTCTGAGTGTATGATTTGCACAAAAGGAAATCTGGCATAAAAGTTCATATACATTTAAAACAGAAAAATAGAAAATGTGCCTGCTCTGTTTGTATGTAGGACTGACAAAAGCAACTTTGCATTTTGGATAGACAAAGTGTCTTTCACACCCTTGAGGAAGTATCCTAGGGATAGGTGAGAGGAATGATTACACTTCCTTACCAGAGAACTGACTCAGTTCAACAGGAGGCAGGAAGTATTTATTCTAGTCATCAGTGATCTGAAGATAAGCCAGGCAAGGGAGAAAAAATCCTGAACTACTTATTCTTTAATACAAGTCAGTGACACTATAGTGTTTCTATTCGCGAATGGGAGGAATAATGTGAAGGTGGATTCTCCCTATCGGACCAGCCATTTCTCTCCCTTTTTGCACATCTTTTCAGCATCAGAAATGATTCCCAAGCATGTTCCAAGCCATGATTTAATTTCTCTCTCTTGCTCCTTCCCCCTAGACCCATTTCTTCCAAGGGCTGCTGAGCAGAAGTGAGATTTGTATCACATTTGCACTTCTAATCTTCACACAACAAACACTCAAACTACTGTGAGACATGCTGTCAACATGCAGAGTGCAGTGCCTTGGGCACTCAACACAGGAAAGGTCTGGAACAATTTCCTTGCTGCGCTTCCTTAGAGAATTAGTCATCACTGCTCTTCTTTTCCCTCCCGCCTTCTACAGCAAGCACCCAGCTGCCCGTGCCCACCCTGCCTGCTGTATCATGTTTCTAACCCCTGTTTGGTCTGGACACTGAGGGCTGAGGAGGTGAGTGGGATATGCCAGCCCCTGCAGGCTGCTCTATGAGCTCTGTTCTCAGGGCTGTTTGCTGTGCGGGCCGCAGGCTTCAGGCCTTTGAAGGGTTGAATACCATCTTTTGATTTACTATGGCTGATGGGGTATGGGAAAGCTTTACAACTGAAATACACACAAGAGTTTTTTTTAAAAAAAAAGGCAAAAAAAAAGAAAAAAGAAATAAAAGTAAAAAACAACATAGGAAAGACCTTAATAGCCACACAAATGATAATCAGTAATCAAATGGAACAGATCAAAGAAGAGAAGAGACAGCTCTTAGTAATAGTATTGAATGACTTGTAAGAAAAGCACAATGAAATAATTCACCACTCAAAACAGTCTTTGTTTATACACATCTGCCAAGGGCTAGACACTCAGGAGGATGCCGACATGTAGCTAGTCAGCACCAAGCATGCTCAGGTCTTCAAAGGTGGTGCTGATGACTGTTTCTCACTGGTAAGGGGATTTTGGCAGCGTCAGATAACTAAGTATTGGTTCTTGTTGGTAATATTTTGGCTATGAACAGTCTCCTTAAAGAGTTAGAGATGACTTACAGTAAACAACTGAAAACAAATGGCTCTGGTAAGGGTCATTCCTCCTCAAATTCTGTTTCTTCTTCCTTTTTGATAAAAGGAAAGTCCTGTTTCAAGAGACATATCTGACAGTTTTATAAGCACAATCCAGCT
>JBCJKH010051869.1:0-12570 GCA_039877255.1 Loriculus beryllinus
CTTGTTCAGCCTGGAGAACAGAAGGCTCTGGGGAGACCTTAGAGCAGCTTCCGATGCCTAAAGGGGCCAACAAGAAATTTGGAGAGGGGCTTTTGACAAGGGCCTGTGGGGATAAAACAAGATGGAACGCCCTTCAACTGACAAAGGGAAAATTAAGATGAGATATTGGGAAGAAATTCTTCTGGGGAGTTGAATGGTGGCGGGTGGTAAGACAGTGGAAAAGGTTGACAACAGAAGTTTGTGAATGTCCCATCCATGGAAGAGTTCAAGGCCAGGCTGGACGGGGCTTTGAGAAACCTGTCTAGCGAAGGTGGCCCTGCCCATGGCAGGGTGGTGGAACTGGATGTTCTTTAAGGTCTCTTTCAGCCCAAACCATTCTATGATAAATCTCCCTAAGCGTTCTTGACTTCAAAACTGTTTTTCTAGCTCCACATTTTCAGTTATAACTGCTTACTCTTCTCACTAAGGAAACTGATCATGGAGAAGTAACAGCAAAACGTGAATCTAGCTATGTAAAACTTTGTTTTCATTGCATCTGTTTGAATGGCTTATATTTAATTGATGAAACTTAGTGTTTGTGTCTGAATGACTTTCCGTTCCCCAGTGTCTCAATCAGCACAGTGCAGACACACAAACCACAGGTGGGCTTCCTCACACTATTATGCTGATATAGCTTTGCTCTTCATCTCAGATGACCACCTGAGCTGAATGCAACAGACATTTTTATCTGGGAGTTTATGCAGTCTTTGGCATTTTCTTAGGCAGACCATCGGTTTTCTCTGTATGCATCACATACAATTCAAACAGCAAAAGTTCAAAGTGTAATTTTTATTTATTTAGTTGGGGTTTTTTTTGCACTGATTAAGGACAGGTTCATCACTGAGCTCTAAGAATAAGAAGCTCTAAATATGAAATATGTAATGTAAAAGTGAAAGGGTATGGGTGTTAGCTACCAAGACATATGGCTGGTAAAAAATAAGTAAGAATGCATTAACACATTTAATATGTAACTACTCTTTTTAAAGACGGTCTTACAACACAAGGGCATTTGTGTTAGTTTCTGAAACACACATGGCTAGTAAAAAAGATTAAAATAAATGCATTAACAGGTTTTGTATGCAATTTCACTCTTAAAAAGTGTCTGATACATGGTATCTTTCCTTTATTCTTTACAGAGCAACGATCAGAGGGAAAGGAGATTCATTAATACACTTATTAGCGCTAACAGGCAGGGAATGTAATCATTACTGTCATGGCTCAGGTGTTTTGTGAATGCAACTGTAGGATCAAATCATACCACACTAATGTAAATTGCAATGAAACTCTACCAGATTTTCCTATTATTCGAGTGTTAAAACTATTTTGTCATAGATCTATAGATCTATGAAGGACACTGACTATAGTCACTGACTTTCATTATCATCATCTTCCCTTTTTTTAATAAAAATTAATAATCAAGCTGTCATAGTCTATTTTCTGCAGGTACTTTCCAGTTCTGGTGGATTGGAAAGATAGTTTACATGTCAGAGATGTAAAAAATAAAAAGGCATTTGACAGAAGTATTAATTACTTTGTATTTTCTAGTAGAGACACAGATAATGATAGTATTTCTAAAAAGAGGGATGAAAATATTACATCATTATTAGTGTACAAAGAAAATAACATTCTGTAGACAGAATATGTGATTTTCAAAAAAAAAAAAGTCTTTGCCTAACTTCAGAGGGAAATCGCACTGAATTTTGTGTTTAGAAAGGTATTAAGTATTTTGTCTTAGTATGCTTCGTTTCTGTACTTGCTATTTAACTAAATGCTATTTAATGCAATCATAAATTAATAAATGGAATAACAATATTTATGATTATGAGATCTATGTACAAACATTCTACAATAAACCTTTGAGGAAAAGCAGTTAAAAAAGATACACAGAAAGGGACACCACTATTTGGAGTTGATACTACATTTACATCGTAATCTGATGAAAACTGAGTTTAGAGCCACAGTTCTTCTCTTTAGGAAGGTGGGCTTGTCCTGCAAATCCAACCATATACTCAAGCATGCTGTTTCTTTTCATATTTGAGCTGGTCCAACTACAGGGGTCTTGCTAGAAGTGAAGCTTCCCCTGCATCCATCCAGGCCCAGGGAAGTTTCTCTGGGTACCAGATCAAACCACTGTGCAATTGTACAGCAAGTTAGATCAGTTCTCTGCTCTGTCATTACTATTATTTTTAGCTTGTTGGCTTTCTAGTGGATAGGCAAGCTGAACCAGCTATCCTCTGCGGTCACATATTTGTTAGATACAAGACAGAAGATGGGATCTTTTGTGATAGAAAAGGTCTGTTCCATGATTAAAATTTCTTTTGCACTAGTCTGATTTTTCATTCTCAGCCCAAAATTCCAGACACTCTTGGTGGTAGTTCAGATCAGAACTGGTGCTACAGTTACTTCCAGTGCTTTAAAAAGTAACTTAGTATAGTGTGAAAACTCATATCAAAGTGCCTGTGCACCCTTGAAGTTTGAATGACCTCATTTACACATCTTGTTCTGACAGAATTATATATTACCATTCCGTCCTGCAGGGAGAAAACAGATCACAACTTTGTCACTTGTGTATATAAAATTAGCATACCAAAGGTTTACTCACAATATGAAAACAGTCTTCAGTGGTTTTAGCCCCTCTTTCATTGAATGCAAAGTGTCTTAATAAATGGTTACCTGTACCCAGTCATTTACATGGCAGTAAATCCATAGCTTAAAATTTGTGAGGCACAACAACATGTGCTGTCTTGAGTGATGACATTGGCATGTGTTACGTAAAACTTGTCAGATCTGAAAACTCTGAATTCCCCTTAGTGTCAAAGAAAAATTCAGACATAGATAGAATGATAGAGAGCTGCAGAAATTCAAAATTAGTCATTTTTCATCACTACTAGCTGGAGATCTGAACTGGAAGAAGTCTGCACTGAGCTGAAGCAAAATTTAATGCAGCTTAGAAAGGCTCAAAGAAACATAATTTTTTGTAAGTTTTTGACAGGAAGTATCTAAAATTCTAGCTGTAACTCCCATCAGAGGTAATTAAAAACCCCAAACCCAAATATATGTGCCCTTTTCAAGTCAGATCATAGTATTTTCTATCATACTTCTGTCTGGGATCAACAGCAGATATGAACTATTAAGAGGAAGCATACACCACATTCCCCACTCATACATTCCTACTTTCAGGCTTATCTGGTTCTGTAACTTCCTGCAATGGCAGCCATTTCTACATATTCAGCGACTTCCCCCTTCCTTAGTGTGCACGCTTACAGGCTCTCCTTGTAGAATTTCCTTCATCCAGAAGTTAATTTCTCTAAGCAATTTTTCTAAATTACTTTCAACTTTGTATTGTCATGGTTCAGAACAAATCCAAATGTGATTGACTTCTTCATTTGTAATCCTACTGGGCTTTTCTTTTTCCAAATGAAATAACATCCCAAAGGAATGTAGTTTAGGATTTGTTTTATGAAAGCCTGAAAGCAAAATTGCACAGAAAGTTCAGTCAATCACGTAAGACTGAAAATTTAAGCATAAAAGTGACAGCTGTGTTCTTTAAAGCCTCAACACCAACACAGTATAAAGAGAGAGAGTGCTTAAACTAGGAAATATTTCTTCTACAAAATTTGGTTGCCTGAGGTAATTTTGTCTTCCACAAGTCAAAGTAGCCTCAAGCTGCCTGCACCCAATATGTGCTCTTACAAACTTACAGGATCATTGTACAACTGGAAGTCCATGGGTCACACTAACCACACATCCTATTAGTCCCTGTCTGGTTCCAATTTGGGGCTCATTTCTCCCCACAACACAAGCCTGACTTGCCCTGGAAAAGCATGTTATCATTGTATTGCCCGTTTCTCAGAAAATATTAGCAGAGGGGAGATGAGTGGAGATGGAGAATTAAGCATCATAGGCCAGAAACACACAATAAAAGTGACCCAACAGCACAATGGTTATAGCATTCCACTGGAGAGGAATATAGACACAAATTCCACACTCTGTGCCCTGAATACTTAATGCAATATATAAAACATTCAGTATGGTAAGGACAGAAGTGTATAGGGTTTCTTTAATCCCACTGAGGCTTAGAGTTGGGGTAAGCTGATCAGCTTAAGGCTGTGAAAACTAAAATACTTCCTAGCATGTAGAGAAGAAAACTTCATATAAGAAATCCTAGACAGTCAATGAAATCATTAATATTAATTAGGATTATACAAGGGAGACCTACATGTTTGGTAGCATAGACATCACTTGATATCACTGACTGGCAGTCCCCAAGAACTACAAGTCAATGGTACAAGCAAAACTGCCTGCACACTGCCCAGGCGGGAGCAAAAAAATGCTAACACAGAAGCACTGCAGAAGATGAGAAAGATGGGAAACATTGTAAGAAATCATTTGAAAACACAGTGGTAAGAAATAGTAAGAGCATCAACTGTGTAACAAAAACCACTTGATACCAGCCTGTGGGTTGGGAAGTAACAGTTACATTAACAGAGGTAAAGCAGTAAAGAAAAAATGCCTAAGAGCAATTCCTGAAACTTGCCATCAAACAGATCTTGAGAGGGGACTAACAAATGGTCTGCATTTATTCAGTATCTCAGTAGTCGTCTAGAGAAATTTCAAGCTCACAGATGCAGTGCCATTTCCAACATCACCTGTCAGGGAAAATTCTTCATCTCAAAACAGCTTCAGTTTCAACCAAAGATCACTACAATAAGGCTCTGGCATACTGAATATATGCTTTCTCCAAGTAATTAATCATTATGGAAGATGCTGATAGCTCCTTCTGGACAAAGACTATGATGATATTTAAATGATATTAATGTTGCAAAAAAGGAATTAGAGGATTAGATATATACATGAAAACTGTACTTCACTTTTACTGTTCTTAACAATAACTTCATGACCAGCTGGACAGAAAAAGTATTCTCAGAATACAAGACGTATTGGTGAATTTTTAACAAGGTTGTTTTTATCTCAAACCTTTGGCCTGCCTTCTTCAGAAGTGGTACATTCTGTGTTAACCCCTCAGCACCTCCTTACAATTTCTGAGTATATTGACATATTTTAGGCTAAAATATCAAAGAGTTAAGACTTAAAGACACTAAATTCCTGAAAGTTTCTTGAAAATTAGAGGCTGCATAGAGGAAACACAGGAAAATTGAAATATCCAAATCAGGAAAAGACTTTAATGTACACTCAGTAGTAATCCGTGCTGTTCTATCTGCTCTCTTGCTAACGGTCTTACTAATTGCCTGCCCAGTTATTGGACTCAGCTTGGAACCAGCTGGACTACATAGCACCTCGTGTAGTCAGTTCATATGGAGCAAACATTATCAAGGAAGTAAGAGCATGGGAAAGGCTGGATGCCTCTTTGCTGAAGAGAGGAAACAGCATAAGCCACAACTCATAATTAAACAACTTTCATGATTTCATATTAATTTCCTATTATTTTATTATTTTCATCATGCTTTTAGCCTTCATTAACTAATAGCAAGTACGTTAAAAAGGTGAAGAAACTTTTTTAAGCTAAACTGACCTTATATTAATTAAAATAAGGTTTTTACTAAGGCACAGACTTAAGGGAAAAACCTTCATTTTAAATGTAAAAATCTGCTAAACTTTCATAAAGAGAATTCCAGTAGCAACAATATCTTTAAGGAACACATAGCGCTCTACCTATAGATTAAATTTCCTTTTGGATGAGTGTTTTATCACATATATTCTTAACAATGTATTATAATAAGATGCAGTTTATTTCACAAGAGCAGTTTCAGAATTAGAAGGCTGTAAAAGAATTTGTAGAAGTGGTCTTCATTTGTTATGACACTTGCAGCAAACTAAATCCTTAGAAGTATCAGGTACTCAGAACATTTCATGTGTGTTATCTCTCACTGCAGTATATCCTAGAGATAAGTGCTTTTTATATCTGGAAATACTGACCAACAGACCGACTCATTACTCTTGCAAACAGTACTGGGTTCTTACTGTTCTTGCTAATATGTCCAAATATTTGCGTTGAAAATGCTCCACTACCTTCATACTTGGCCAAATTTTCCCTTTTGCCTAGTGTAATCCTGAGATCTCAACAGCAGTGTCACATTTTGTTAACTGAGAAGGCTGAATGTTTTGCTTTATGTTTAATTGTTATTTAAGTCAAGTAGTAGCCTAAAGAAATATTTAAGACATTGCTTTTAAAATAGCAGTCTCTGCTTGCCTCAGTTTCCTTTAGCTACACTCTGTACTCCAGGAAAGCTGGAATGATACCAGATAGTGTTATCCATGCTCTTTCCTGTATTTATTGAGCTTTTGAAGAATTAGCATTTCATTAAAATACTTGAGGAATTAACACTTTCTTTAAATGCATAGGATAAATTAAGTTATGCATATAATCTAGATCTTTGTTTCCTAATATACTTTCAGAGACTCTCTGGAGTGGCATACAAATATATCTTTTGATTTTTCAGTTGAAAAATGGAATTGTTTGGCTCTTCTTACCATCTGTGAAATAACAGAATGCCTGCCTTTGGAAAACAAACAAAACCCCAACCAAACAATCAAAACCCCAAAGACCTACAACTTAGTTTCCACAAAAACAGTATTCAGAGGTTAGCGCTTTGGCATTTCATCACTGAATGACATACTTAAATGTGAAATGGAAACCACTTCTTAAAAAGTGCATTGAATTAAAATGATCTGTCAAAGGAACTGTCTACTATCCTAGGAGGATGTGAAATGGGAATTTGTCTTTGGACATAAGAGATGGCACATGACCACCTCATTTGGCAGTTACTCTTGCTATAGTAAATTCAGGCTTAATTTTTGAATTCTGAGTTACAGAATTTTAGCATTATTTGTCAAAATGTGTTGCTGACAATAAGACAAGACAAGAAATTAAAACACATAAACAAAAGAAGAGAGGCAAAGTAATACAATCTAACATTGAAATAGCAGCAAGTTAACTGTGGTCACATCAATTCTAACACCAACTTCTCCACACAGACACAGCGTTCTAGATCCTGTGATACAAGCCTTATACCACCTTTACTAGCTCAGAGAGATCATAGGATAGTTAGGGTTGGAAAGGACCTTAAGATCATCTACTTCCAACCCACCTGCCATGGGCAGGGTTTTTTCTCTTCTGAAGACAGAAGAGAAGAAAGGGTGGTCTGGTAGTGACCATGCTAGCCAGACCTCCAGGAGGATGCAGTTCACGTACTGGAAAAGTAATATCTTTTTTTGAAAAAAGTCCTTAATGTCTGTGTCTCTTTTCCCTAGCTACAAGTTGTGAACTAAAAAACATCTAATAATGCATCCTTGGGAATTTTAAAATGTTGCCTTTCATAAGAAAAGTTTGGTTCCAAATTAAATATGCATCCAAATATCAAATCTAATCCCAGTTACAGATCAAATCTTAGAGGAGATTATTAACGTGCGTATGATATTGTTATAGTAATATTTTTGAGTATAAATAACAGAAAAGCAGTAATTCCATGCATGCTAAAATTGTGAAATTGTGAAAGGCATTGCAAGGTTCCTACAGCTGTCCTTCTGTAGATCNNNNCAGCTGTCCTTCTGTCTCTACATAGGATGCTCACAACCATACTAACAGTCACAAGTCAATAGGTCATCTACAGTTCTATGGATGTAGGATATTACCAAGTATCTCATTTAATTGTGCTTTATTTTGCCTACATACAGTGAAAGCTTTAGCATTTTTCCTCTTTCTGTAAGTTTATTTCAGATTTCAAAGTAACTGCAGATGGAGTACACAGCTCTTTGGAGTCCATGTGCCAGTACAGTGAACTACACCACTCCAGTATATCCATGGGAAATGATTTCAGGAGGAGGATGAGCTGGAGTAGCTTCTTTAGGGAAAACAGGAAAACAGTGAGTACATAACAGTAGATTCTCTGGTCTTGTTCCCTTTCTTCCTATCTTCCCATTCTTTAATATTCTCAACAAAACTGCACCCAAGGAAAGGGACACAGGACCACTCCCATTTCCAACTAGACTTCCCACCTACATTTTCTCAAATATAAGAAAAGCAATATCATAAAGGTGTGAAAAGTAATATTATAAAGGTGTGTACTCTTTAGCTGAAAAACTCTGCAGTAAAGCTTAGTAGCCTTACTATACCAACAGAGTTTTAAGAGACATTCAGTAAAATATCTGTGTTTAAAATTAATTGACTTAGCTATCCTGTAGCCATGGAAACTGTCAAAAACTAGATAAAATCATGGCTGATCCAAAACATCTGTAGTTACTTTTGCTTTAAGTAACCATATTTATACACGTCTTCAACATAGGCAATTCATAGTAAAAAGCAGTGCTGCAACAAATATGAAGTGCTAACATGTTTTGGTTATTTAAAACAGGCAGTGAGAGAGTACAGCCCACATTATAAGCACATAAATTCTACTTAGTTTGTACTATCCTCTGGCCAGGATAATAGAAAGCAGATATTAAAAAGTGTAAAAAGCAGGCAGTACTGTTCCTACAATGAAAGTAATCTCAATGCTTGAATTAAGTCACTTTTGAAAATAAATATACCCTCAGGAAGGCTACTCAGCTGATCTTTTGCACAAGAAAAAAGTAAAGCTTACAAGAGTGGAGCCTTTAAAACAGCTCTGGCATGTTAAATGTGTGAACCTAAGATTTGTTTGGAATGTACACATCATAATGAATTTAGAATGTAACTTTAAAAAGGGTCGTCCTTCCCTGAATGTGTCAAGGCTTTCTACGTCCTTGGTCACAGACATGGATCTGGTTTGTATTTGGCATAAAGAAACAAATTACTGGTATGCTGTCAGCATCACTTAATACACAGAGAACTTTCAAACCTAAACAATGGGAAACTAAACATTATTTAGGAGAACAGCACTCCAAAATCTAGTAACATCATCAATACTTAACAGGGTCAGGATTACCTAATCATTCTCAAGATAACATTAAAAAAAAAAAATACAGTCCCAAAGGATTTTTTCAACCTTAACACAGGCAATCAATGGGTAACAAGCAAGCCAAGTAACTAATACATGAGAAGCTTATACAGTATATATGAAAATTCAAAAAAGCCTTGTAACTGAAACAGCTAAATGTAAAGCTTTTACCCATCCTGACAAAGAGATGCAAAAGATGGTTCTGAAGAAGATGTTTAAGAGTTTTTAGCACAACATTGCATTTTGCAACCTTCCAGCAAGATCCTACAAATTAATAGATTAATTAAACTAAACGGGTTTTTTTAGTGGTTTTGGGGAAAATGAGGTACTACCAAAGACCAAGGACAACACTGCTCTAGATGTGAATAAGTTATCCTTATGTCCTCAGGGTAATTCATTATTTGCTATTTATGGCAAAGAAATAGACAGAAAAGGGTCAGGCTTATGAGTATTTAAAGAAAGAAGAAATAATCCTTGCTTACTGAGTGATTAAAGCAGTGCCATTTTGTGCTGCTCAGTAGCATACTGAGTTGGTTCCAGGAAAGAGAAAAAGTGTTGAAGTTTGCCAATTTTATAAACAGGTTTGTTAGTAAAGGTCAATGTAAGGCTAATCAGTGCTTAATTATTTTAATCTCTTCATTGAAACTGAAAACAAAGGGAGGATTTTTACCTTCTATAAAACACTCAGTAAAGGCTCATAAATAATTAAATCCAAATAAGTTAAGCTTACAAACTGTTACAGATGTGATAATGCAAATGAAAGTACTGAAATGGCTTCTTTTTCTTCATTCAAATTGAGTAACAGTATTTAGTGGTTATGCCAGAAGACCCAAATCACAGGTCAAATACCACAATCCCGGTATCTATTTGTGTTGACAGCTTGTGCATTCAAATGCACAACTTCTTCACTGCAGGAAGCAATTTGGTAAAAAGGTTGTTTTTCTGACAGATTTATATCACTAGCCCTGATGACAGACACTGTACTTTGAGGTGAAAATGTCATGTCTTGGTTTGCTGAGAGGAGAGTCTTTCTGCAACACTACCACATTAACCTTGAAATGCTGCAGGGTGATGCAGCTCCTCAGAACAGTATTTAAATTGTGGCACAGCTATTTGTTCCATTAGCCATTGAAGGACTCTAAAGGATTAGCCAAAACCAGACAACTTATCAACGACTCAACTCTCACAAAATGATTTCTCCCCAGAATATTTTCAAGTACTATTTACTAAAATTGCTTCCTGGCATAAGACCTCACTAACGCTATGTAGAGGGCCAGAAATTTTGCATGCTCTGCAGCTTAATGATCTAATACCATAGTTGTAAAAATACGTGGACAGAATTTTTTCTGACTTTTTATTCCCTTGCTAAGACAAACCATAACATTCCGCTAACTAACCTTAAACTTACATGTAATTTGGTCTTGTCTTATTCTTTATTCAGCTGCTCCATCAGAAATCCTACCTTGATTTTCTTCTACAGTGTAAACCTCTCTGATTTAGATACTTTTCTGTTTCTTCTATCTGCAATGTGATGATTCAGTTCCTATGTCATTATTAATGATATTATATTATGTCCTATTTGCCCTAAAATAGCTGGGTATCTGAAGGAAAGGGGGTGTGGGTGTTGTCTTTACTATCCCTTCAATATATCAAATTCTTGTAACTCACAGCAGACCAAGAATAATGAGATAGGAAGCATATCACACAGTGTTTCTGGAAGTAATATTGCTCTTTTCATATATTCATCTCGTATCCAGACAAATTCAGATGAGAGCCAGCTGGGCTAAACTCCTTTTCTAGGTGGGGTACAATCGATAGGAAGAAGTTGGTCCCTTTTTTTTTTTTTTTAAGTGATTAAAAAATAGCCATATCTTAAAAAAGTCAAACAATTCTTCTTTAATTTTCCATCCTTATGACCTGCAAATAATTATCCAGCTTTTCATCAACACTGGTTTTGGATTGAAATGCAAACTTTGCTTCAAAGTTCATACTGCTTCTGAATTAGAAGCAGTTACAGTAGATATTCTGAGCCAGTCCTGGCAGCAGTGGCAGAAAAAATACTGCAGTATTAGATTTCTGTAGCAATCAATGGAAAACCACTGGCAGAATGTACCCTAACGTAGTTTTCTTACCTAGCATAATAATTAAAGCTGTATTTTTAAAGCATTACAACAGGACAATACTTTCTGGAACTGTAAAATTACTGCAATCAGTACACCTAATTAACCCTTCTCCATTTCCTCAATGAATTTTTTCTGTTGTTTTTGCTCTATCTTTTGTTCTCATTAAGTGTTGTCCTGACCTTTCAGTCTGTAAAAAAAACAAAAGGCATTTCATTTTTTATTAAAAGACTGATTGTAGGAGGCCTGGGACCATAAGGAAAAGAGAAAGAAAAATAATCTATGCTCAGAACACATCAAGTTTGTTAGCCAGTGACATTTGGCCCAGTGGTAATAGCAGTACATACCTGGTTTTCAGATGCAAGAAAGCAATATAAGTCCAAGAAACATTTAAAATATAAAGCTATAAATCAGAAAGAAAGAAATGCACTGTGAGAGAAAGTTTTCAATAATTCTATTTAGACATGAGCATAGAGCTAGAAGAAGCTACTAAAATAAAGGTTGTAGGTAGCTGTTGTAGTGCTGCAGTCAAAACTGTTCTAATATATAGAACTATGGACACAAATAAACCTAAAGCTGAATCTGTTTTCAAAGTAAAAGGACCGTGTCTCTAGAGTTACGCAACTCTTTACAATGGCTTATGGCAACCTAATCTGATGGGACATTAGCTGAGCAAGTGAGTAGATTCCAGAACTTTTTCCTACCTAGGGTTCTGGAAACAATACACATGAGTATAAGGAAAAAAAATAAAATAAAAAAAAAAAAAAATAAAAGATAAATCAATTAGAAACATCTCAAATTTACCACTGTCCCAAACTGCTATGTAGTTGGGCCTTTTGGATCTTTTAAATATTTCTTTATAGAAGTACTTGTCCAGAAATGATCCATTAGAAACCAAGTTTCACTTTCAATCTTATTTGTGATAGACTCTTGTTGTGTGACTTCAGCTGATCTATGCAGTGTTTATGAAATCTATCTGAAAAACCACAAAACAAATTTAGTTATTACAATTAGTCATGACCAGCTGCTGTTGAGGGACAGAACACTTGGACAGCATCATATTAGGCCCTGGTTCTACTTTATATGGCTATACTTTTATTTCTGAAGTTCTAAGATATCATAGACTTGTCTCTAATCACAAATAAAATTAAGAGAAAGGAAGTGGTCCATAAGGTAACTATCCTGAGTTTAATTCTCATTAATCTAACTTACTGGTTGTGGCATGCATTTACTCTACCCAGTGCAGGCTCAATAGCCCTGTTTCTTTTACCATTACCCGTACACAAGCCTGTCGATCAATGACAATTATAACTTAATGAACATGTAATGAGGGGTAAGCCCAGGGAGAAGGGAACAAGGAAAAAAAAAAAATAATCACTCATTATAGTTTTGATTGCAACCTAGCACTGTCACTTGTCAAAGTGCTACACTATACAGGTTTGTTTAGCCAATATATACAGGAGTAATCAGCATGA
>JBCJKH010051869.1:14017-24779 GCA_039877255.1 Loriculus beryllinus
CTGGAAATCTTCAATGACCGAAAGTATATTCAGCTTCAAAAGGAGATGCACACAAAAGCATTTTCACTTTAATTGCTCATTTAACAACTTTCTCAAAAGTTATTTTCAGAAGAGTATAAAGTTTATAGAAAATCCCTCTGCACATTTAAACAAGATTAATCCAGTAAAAAAGGCAGGAAAAAGGTTACTTTCTCATGCAAGCAAGACCTATTTTCCATGTTATGTATTCATTTATTTACTTTTAACCCTGAAATAAATATTAGAGAGAACATTTTGACTATCCAAAGTTTCCTTCTAATCTGATGTACCATTTGCCAAGCATAAAGGACAGTTAGACATTCAAAGATCAGGTTATCTGTAAAGCACTGAAAAAACTCCATGTTTTCAAACACACCAGTAAAGGAACAGCTCTGGGAAGAAAAAAGAATAAAAAAGAAAAAAGCAAGAAATGAAAACTCCAGATTTCAAAAAAAAAAAAACCAAGTAGGAAAGGGGGGGAAGAAAGAAAAAGAACTGCTTCAAGTGATATCAGGTAACTGTTCAAGGGCAACACTGTGTGGGAAAAGAATTTAAATACCTAATTGGAATTTCTGTTAACAGAAAAACTCATAATCATTCTTATCTCCTAAAATAGCTTGTCAAACGTGAAAAAGTTTTATTGCTGAAACAAGCTATATCTCGGCAAGAACTCTAAGCAGAAACATGCTTTTATTATGATTTTCCATATCTTCAACTAAAAGTTATCTTTAATGATAAGAATTACTTATGCTGCATTCATTCCTTTCTATCTCGCATGGTTTGGGGTTTTGTTTGTTGTTTTGGGTCAGGCAGGTAAAGATAGGAAAACTGATCTTGAAAATTATCAAAAGAACACAGGACAGTTTAAAAGTTGAGGTGTTTTCTTTTCAGAGGTCATTTCCAGTTCATATTATGACAAGCAAGAAAGCTGTGTGATTTCAGCCAGAAACTCTGAACGATGGCACATGCATTTCCTAACTGACGTGCTGCTTTCACAAACTATGATCATTAACGGAAAAAAAATGGATTCCTTAAAAGTTTTTCCACCTTTATAATACTGACTACACTGTCTTTGATGACTTACCTAACAACAGGATTTAAACTGAGTTTGACAGATGGTATTTAAGAACTTTTTTGGTACAAACACAAAAAAAGTACAGAAAATAGCTACAAGCACAAGTCTATGGATCTTACTTTTGCTACTACAGAGAAGCAAGGAAACCATTCCACCTTGAACTTAATCCCTGAGGTTGTGAATTGAGTTCTTGAAAATGAGCCAACTGCAAATACTGAAACCAAATAGCTATCAGTTATGAATCAGGATGCCATATCACTTGCTTATTTCAAACAAACTAGAGAGTAACTCAATTTCCTTTTGTTTTCCAAGTGAGGAAATACAAACCAAAAAGTTTACAATCAATCAGGGCAAAGGAATGTTATTAAATGCTCACAATCCAATGTGCAAGAAGACTCCTGACTAACAGAAATAATAAGTGATCAAAACTTGGAAGGAAATCCTCAAAAGTATTTGTAATATAAAAATGAAAAAAATGAACCCTGCTCTCAGATCTCATGGCTGATTCAGACTTTGGTAGCCTGGAACTGTTTAAACACACAGGACACCTGCTGACATTAAGCTATGTATTTCTGATGGTCAGTAAGCACACACTGCTCTGAAAGTAGTTGTTTAAAACACAAGTACAGCATTAAAAGTCTATTGTTTGTTTGAAGCCAGCAGTACTGGGGGAAGCCAGAGGAGCAAGATAGTGCCTCCCAGCAAAACTTGCTTTTGTCTTCCCAGATTTTTATATTCTTCACTCCTCACAAGTAGTGGGGTTATTTTTTCTGCAAATACCCCAGGTGATCTTAGTGGAATTATTATCAATCCTCCCTCGCTGCACATTAGCCAGGCAATCTGCAGCTGCAGAAAGACTGCACATTAGTAGAACCAAATTCTTTTTCATTTTGCAAAAATTATCTAAGACTCATAATTTCTTTTTCTTTTCTGTGACACCACTACTCACTTTTAAAAAGTATCTGATGCTATTATAATTGGAGAGATATTTTGATGATGGGCAACAAAAAAATTAAATTAGCACTCTTCAATGCCTTTGAAAAGCAGTCTCAGAGGAACACACCCACAAAAAAAAAGCCAAATGAACCAAGTGTCTTATGCTAAGCACATAGATCTTTGATGGCTTTTAAAGAAACATATCCGAGTGGTGGTCTTGGCAATCCTGAGGTAATGGTTGGACTTGATAATCTACAAAGTCTTTTCCAACCTAGCGGATTCTATGATTATGAAATATCATTTGAGGCATATTTTGTATTTTACACTGGGTTTTTTATTTTTTTCCTCCTTACCTTGATATCCCTGGGTTTACAAAAGAAAGACAGTAAATGAAATGAAGAAAAATTAAATCTTTAAATAGTCAAGGACAAAGATTAGCTGTGTATTATCACAGCTGTCTCAAATCAAGGCAAGGTACTAAAAATGCCAGCCAGTTACATATGCCACATAGATCTCTACTATATAAATCCTACCACTGCTATGTTCCTTTCCTGTTGGAAGTGGAAGTATTAGCTGTATTTTTTCACAGTGGTACGTCAAGAAAAGAAGGTTTGCTCTTAAAATGCCACTTGGAGAGTAAACAGCAGCCTGCAGAGCAGGATTTGTTTATATCGCTTTTGGTACGATGAATAACATACTTTAAAAGATATATTGAATGCGAAACATGGAAGTGTAAAAGTTGTGACTCGTGTTAAATATTCACTGCCATTTCTGACAGCACTAGTATATGAAACTCATGTATTTCAGCCAAAGCCAATATAGGTCATTACTGTATATCCCAAGTCTTTTGCACGTAACTTGTCATGTTCTCTTTTTTTCTTCACTTTCCACTTACTTAATATTTCTGTCCACCTCCTAAGAACCACCACATCTCATCTGAGAGCTGCCAGCATTTCAATGATAAAAGAAGTAATTCCTGCTGTATGCATATGTATTAAAACACAGGTATGTAGTTGCACCTACACTGCAAGGTCTGAGGCATTATAGACTGCTGAAGAGAAAAATTCTGCATGGACAATGAGTTACATTAACACAGTCTGCTCTCCGTTCACACATATACAAGACTCCCCAAACACCTAAATACTGAGTTAGGCTGCCTGCAACTAACATAAGAATTAAAATGTTCAAGATACACAAAACATTTTCCCTCTAAGAGCAAGAAATGGCACAAAGTATCTTCTAGTGCTGGGCACTTAACCCTGCGATGTGTCTGAAGGCACCTCTAGAAGCACCAGAGTGGAAGTTCCTCTAATGATGCAGTAAAACTACAGCTGTACCACACCATAATCAACAATTACTGACATCAAAGACTACAGGGGAACTAACCATAGATTCACACATATGTGAGGAAAAGCTATTTAATTCAGGGAAGTATAATAGCTTCACTGACCTTTACACACCACTCCTTCATCTTCACAGGCCATTGCAAGTCCACATGTCTGTGAACAGCACTGAATCCAGCTGCTCCCACACACACACCCTAACTGTATTTAAAGAGGCACAGAGCTTCTAGACACACCTGTAACAAGTCTGCCAAGCACCTTTGGGCAAGCTGAAGCCAGCTCTCCTTTCCTTGTAGCCAATGGGACTGTGGTTCATGCCAAACAAAAATATAAAAGCACTGTCATGAGGTCTGAAAATTGGCCTAAATTTGGGTTTTCTCCCAGAGCAACATTGGGATGCAGCTGAAACCTTTAGTCAGAAGCTGGTAAATGTTTCTGTTTGCTGAAGTTCAGATATAGGCTTGTTATTTTTAAAGTTTTTCCAGCCTATAACACAGCTGTGTGATTGTCCCTAAAGTGTTCTTTAATGTGAGTTATCCATGGATACAAAGGATGCTAGCGTGCAGAATCCTAGCAAAGTTTTTTCAAACCAATGTTGCCAGTTCAGTTGTTTACATTTGCTGTAAGATTCAATCTGCAGCTCAAGGGCAGTAATTTGTACATTATACTAAGGTACTCAATTCACAAAGCTCACAGGACAATAATGTTGCTGATAGTAGAAAGTCAGGGGAAGAAAAATGAAGAATACAATATAATAACAGAAGAAAGCATCTTAAACATTATGAAATGCATTGCATAACATGTTACTCTATAAAACAACAACTCTGACTTCTCCTTGATCTTTACCTTTTCTGAAGCAGATTAAGCAGTTACTGCCATATTCTGTGCACCTCTGTAACACGTAACAGTCCTTCCCCTCTAGGATGGGAGGCTGCACAGTACCTTGGAACGTATACATTTAATTAAAATATCTGCACTACAGTGAAATATTATTATTGGTAGGAAGATACCTAAATACTACTGTAGCTAAGAGTTATTATCTAATGTAAATTGTGTTTCCAGGGGTTTATAGTGCATGAAAAACAGATACAGATTTTGTTTCAATTTTAGTCATGTGTCTACCAGCAAGGATTATTTTTAGTGAGTCATTTGGCAAAGACTGGTTGATCTAATGTACGTTATACAATAAATCAATCTAATCTAAGATATGTTGCTGTGTATATTGTAACTCAAAACATCTTAGCCACTGATAATTCATTAATGGAATTTAAATGCACAGGTTTTAGAGCCGCTGCTTAGACCTCAACAAAGGAAACTGCAGGAGTAGCTAGTTTTGCACTACTATTCTGCTAAGATGTTTTACACAAGACTGGCTGTATGTATGCCTTATTTCTTTCAAGCAACAATATAAATCCAGGCTCAAAGTCTCTGGAGTAAGCTTTAATGAAAAGAATGCCTGTGGAATGTAAATGTAGTTTACAGATTATATCCTAAGGTCTAAGTGTGCTGCTGCTGTTCTTAGTCAAGTTTATTATTTTATTATACTTTCTATTGATTGCCATCATCACCCTATTGACTGGCTCTGTAAGTGTATGAGACAGTTCAGAAGAATCCCCACAGTTTATTCACAGTTACCAGCTGTGAGCAAACTGGGGGTATCTATCTTGGTGGGAAACAGGATGAATTGCCTAATGATGCCTACAAAAATATTCATTTTGCACTTCAAAGTACATAAGTAACAGGAGAAAGGCAGGTCTGGGTGCCTGCTGAAAACTTACTTATGCCACATTAGAAAGATATATTTGACAATTCATTGTTTCATAAAGCAAACTAAGCAGTTAAGACATTTATCTTGAAATATACTTAACAATTCTACATAGCTTAGCACCCATGCCATAAGGGTTTCAGAACATAGTGGGTGCTTCAGTGAGGGAAGGGAGCTCTTCTCCAAAAATAACTCCTCTTGGAAACCACCCCGTGGACAGCTTGCTCTCCTTTATCCTCCATGGCTTTTACATTGATCACTCTGTAGCACGCGACTGGGTGCTGCAGATGGACAGTGGGTGTCACAGAATCACAGAAAAGTTGAAGGTGGAAAGGACCTCTGGAGTTCATCTTGTGCAGCCCAGGGCCACTTACAACTTGCTGCCCAGGACCATGTCCAGACAGCTTCTTAGTATCTCCAAGAATGAAGACTTCACAACCTCTCTGGGCAATCTATGCCAGTGCTTGGCTCCCTCACAGTGAAAGTGTATTTCTTGATGATCTGATGGAATCTCCTGTGTTTCAGTTTGTGCCCATGGCCTCTTATCCTGTCACTGGGGTCCACTGAAAGGAGCCTGGCTCCATCCTCTTTGCATCTTCCTTTCAGCTGTTTATACACATTGACAAGATTTCCCTTTAGCCTTCTCTCCTCTAAGTTGAACAGTCCCAGCTCTCTCAGTTTTGCCTCATATGAGAGATACTCCAGTCTGTTTGTCATCTTTGTGTCCCTTCATGGGACTCCCTTCAGTATGGTCATGTCTCTCTTGCACTGGGGAGGCTATAACTGGACATGGTACTGCAGATGTGGCCTCACCAGTGCTGAGCCGAGGGGAAGGATCACCACCTCCCTCAGCCTGCTGGCAACAAATATCATGCAACTGTTGAAATATGGAAAGTCAAAATTCGTTTATGAAACCATTGAGGGTACCAACATCACTTTCTAACACGTTGTTCCATATTTACTTTCCATTTTTTGCAATGTCTTGTTCTACTATGGCCTTATCTTGAACAGAGATTTTAGGATATAACATAATATGAAAGATAGCACAAAAAATGTCTGTAAAATAATTTACAGTTTCTGTGTGTACAGAATTATGCAAGCATACTGTTAGATACTTGAGTAATTAAAAAAGCTACACTAAGTAAGTTGGAGATGGAATATTCATCTAAACTAGGAAAAAATAACCAAAACACAATTTTTCTGGTATAAGGTCTACCGTGAGACTGCATAGTGTGAATAAGAATATATTGCATATTAATATTCCACAATACTGTAACTCATTCTTATGACAAATATTTTAATGTGAACAGAATAGAAATCCAATTAAATCGTTATAACAGTGCTTTAATTAAGACAGGTCCTTTTTCTAACAGAAGACTACATTTCTAAGCTTTAAGACATTTTTTTTAAGTATGAACCTGTAAAAAAAAGATCTAATTATCAATTAGTTTTAGAGTTTCTGGACTTATCCTACATAAACACAATTTACTAAATGCTTCTGTGTCAAACCTTTATCTTTTCTGAAATTTTTTATTTAAATGCAAAATAAACATTTGAAGAAATAATTCCTACATCTCTTCTAACTGAATTCACACTCTGTAGAGGCTCCCACTACCAATTCCTTAGCCACATCCTGAAACCATGTCCCCACTCCATTATAAATCAAGGATTCCTTCCAAAGGCATTGTTCAAAGACTGTGTGGGTGCTCTCAACCTCTCCCATTAGGGCAAAGGCATTACTTACATTGTAGTTTTAGTGTGCAGTCTGAATCCACAACTGGGGACCATGTGTGGTACTTTATAGTCTCAGACAAATTTATCCAAATGAAAGATTTAACAGTCTGCATGACCTAATACACTTAAAGGTTTTGTTCCACTCACTAGTCTGCCCAGGTCAAGTCACACCTACTGATTTAATATAATACACCCAGCAAGGGAGATCATGTTCCACAAAGAGGAGACCATCATGCTAGGTAGCATGAAGAACACTGATTATCAGAACAGAGCCCTTCAAATGTAACCTGTATGCTATTAAAATCCAACCACGAAATGAGAAGTTTTTATCGTCATTCAACCTACAGTACTAGCTTAAAATAGAATCTAATTCTGCCTGGCATAAAATATGTTAACATTAAAAGTTCTATTAATACCATTCAATAATATATGCCTTTTAAAAATATATCACATAGGTCAATTTTGATTAAGATTAAAACTTCTCTATGAGAAATTACTTCATTATGCCCTCTGATTAATATAACAGTCTATTTTTCATATGTTTAAATAAATAAGTATGAGAGTGCATCAAAGAGGTAAGTCTAACGAGAGACTGAAAATATATTGCTCATGGAAGTCCATCAAACTTCAGCTGCAATTCCAGCAGTGTTGCTGTTCCATGGCTGTAGAGATATAGAGACACTTATAGTAGTGTTTCTGTATCTACTAGTGTTTCTACTACTCTTGTAGTGGCATGGATTCTTCCCAATGAAAACCTTGCTCTGCACAAGCAGAATGTCAGGATTTCCATTCAAATTCTTAGCACTACAACTACGTTTTCTACTTAGAAGAAAATTATTATACAGCTCCACATTTATCATTTCATGATGTTCTTCACGTTTTTGATTCAGCATTATGAGCTTGCTTTTAGCTAGGAGTTTATTATAATCCATTTAGAGGAAGCCAACAAAATAATAAATAATGCATTTGAAAGCCCTGCTGGCTGACATTTTTAAAGTTCATTGGACTTTTTTTTTTACAGAGTAGAAATTTGTTGCAAACACTCAAGATCTGATAATTGATTCCCATTTAGATGTCATCTAGATGTAAGTGCAATGTATTTTCATTAACATTTACAAACTGTGAGTCATTTTGGTTTTTCAATTACAATTATGGAAGGCATCTTCTTCGTAAACAGATAAAACTTCATGGGAGGCTGGATGATGCTGCTCGATAAGCTAATAATGCGCATGTTGCTTAGGTGTAATTAACTGCCTGCTTTAGTTGATGCCCAATCTCCCCTTTAGAGATTACCTTTAGATGCTAGGGAAAGGAGCTAGGAACAAAACTACATAAGAAACACAAATGGTGAAGTCTCTTAGGCTTTACTGTTAAGAATATGGCACTCAAGGGATTACTACTGGCCATTCAAACTGCTTTCCCAGGCTTCCCCTGAGATTTTTAAAAGGGCAAAGGAGCTGGAGCAATGTCAGTGGCAGACTTTGGGAAAGAATTGTATTAGATAATGCTTTCTCTTCGAAAGTGTAAAATGACAACTAAAATAGGCATTCCTGTGATGATGATGATGATAATTATAATAACAACAATAATAATAAATTGTTACAGCTGAATACGTAAATTTATTAAGCAATTTTTCTCTATATAATTTTATTCAGCTAATGTCTAAAGAACTCCTTATGTATAGTTTTAATATTTTTTTTATAACTTGAAGATTACGTGTTAGACTTGAGAAATTCCATTACACAACAAATCCAGTTACTAGAACATGTTGGTCTTCTAAGTTATTTAAAAGAACAGTTCAGTTTATAAAGCATGTTCATAATGCCTTTGATGTTATATTCTTCCATGTTCTTAGGATGAACAACGAATTAAGCTGCTGCATGTCCTGGAATTAATCCAGCATATTCAGCTCACACAAACTCTGTTTCAGTGGACTGGATACTCTCTGAAAGATAGAGAAGCAGCATTTTAAATGCAAAACTCAGTTAAAATTCTTTCACTACAATAATCAAACAAAAAAATCATATATACTTGAATTCCCAAGCTATTCAGATCTTGCTTCTCCCAGAAAAGTAGCAAAAATCCAAAATTAGATATAACCAGATGCTGCACAACTTCTGTTAAGCGGAATGAAAAAGAACAAGAATCCCTTGTGGTAAACTACTTTAGGTTACAGTACACTCGCACTCTCAATCAAATAGCTCCTACTTTGAACATGTTATTTGTGTTATCATTCCAGGACAAAACATGTCCACGTAAGGCTTTTAAACCAAGGATAAATGCACGATACAACTCTTATCTTTGTAAATTCAGCAACTTTGCCCCATTGTAGAGTTAGGGTATTATTCTGTTTTGACCAAGTGCCTTCAACCTTCAAAATTTTTGGTTCTGAACAAACCATTTCAAAAGAAAGCTCAGGTTTGTGCCAGAAACACTTGATTTGAAATAGCTCAGAATTAATTCACACATCAGGCCATGATAAAATACGTATAAATGCTGAATTCTACAGTCATTGGTGTCATGGAACAGAACAAACATCACAAATACATATGAACAGAGTGCTACTGTAAACACCAAGATGTTATTAAGTAAGCCTTATAGGGGTTATCTTATTTAAACATGGCCGAAGCAAGAAAGAGATTGCATCCTTTTTTTTGAGGTTGTATTACTCTACTTAGGTGTTCAAACTCTTACCTAATCCTTCATATGCAAAGTTATGCAATTTTTTGCAATGTTTTCAAGGTAATTACAGAACTAAAATTGGTAGCACCGTTTTTAAGCCAGCGTCTGTCCTCTTTCTGTTCTAAGTGCCTGAAAATGGTAGACCACTGTCTAGACCTTGAACACAGTGAACATGAAAGCATAAGAAGTAAGTGTGAAGATGGATAACATTTCCTCACCAAATATGTTTCTTTCCCCCTCATCAAATACAGCTTCCAATGAGAAACCCACAGAAATGTTACAACAAATTCAGGCTTTGCTGTTCTTGCTGATAACCTCTTCTCATCCTCCCCACTGCTGGCTGCAGCCTTCTTATTCACAGACAGAAAATTAACACAGTACAAATTACAGATTAAAGAACACATTATGTCTCAAGTTTGTTCTACACGTGGCATAGCACATGATTAGCTGCCTCTGAAGCAGGCAAAAGATCAAAGTAGTACAACTCCAACCATCAACTGGATGTTCAAATATTAGTGTCAAAAATTCATAGCAGGCTGACTTCACCTTGATTTTGCTAACTAAGACAGTAAGATTTCTGTGAACCTATAGATAGCTGAATTAAATTATAAATTACTACCACAGGGAAGCCATTCCTCATTATCTGCACAGTAAATAAGGACAGCTGGATGCACATAAATCACCCTTGAAACTGAATCAGACAATTACTGAAAGGTTAAGTATATATTTACCTGCTGAAACAGCTGCCTATTCAAATTTAAGACTTGCTTTTAAGAATAAAAGACATTCAGCACTGCATTCTAAAACCTGTCCTCCCTCACTCTGTGGGCAAAAACACCTGTAAAAATCTTTTCAAGAATATTTTGCTAGTCTTTTCATAACATGTTTCTTAATGTACTAGCTTTTAAAGCATATAATCCCTTTGAGTACAAAGAAGTTCAGTCCTTTATCCCTTGCAGTCTTCTGTGCTCCTCTGCATTACTGAAACTATTCATGAAATTATAGGATGGGCTAAAATTTGGCTTTTATCTCTATGATGCTACAATTATATTGGATAACACCCTTTTATGATGTTAAGTATTATTAACCATGACAAGTGCAAGGTCCAACACCGGGGTCGGAGCAATCCCAGGCACAGCTACAGGTCGGGCAGAGAGGAGATCCAGAGCAGCCCTGCAGAGAAGGACTTGGGGGTGTTGGTCAATGAGG
>JBCJKH010051872.1:0-15401 GCA_039877255.1 Loriculus beryllinus
ATTCAAGAATTCTAGCATACAGAAAAATAACCCTCTCTTCTCCTCTGTAGATCTTGTAAGTGCACATTCACTATTCTCTAAATTCCATACATGGAAGGAATTATTAATTCTACACAGCTAAGATATTACCATACTGATGCTGTACAGTATGGCAGGGTGAAGAAGTTTTAGGAATAAGAAATAAAAGCTCCTTGCTAGCATTAGAAAAACTTCGTGATTCTTTACCACTTTCACAGAAGTCATTAGCCCAGCCATTTTACAAATATTTCTACTTTTTTTCCTCACAGTCATGCCAACTACCACAAGTTATATCAGTAGCTTCCCTAAGTTTTCAACACCTTCTGTGTTCCCAATAATGACTGTGGTAAAAAGTCATGCTTCAGGGTGTAAATTAATCACTTGCATTTAGAGACACAGAGAGAATCAATAAAAACACTGCCTACTTTAACAAATTCCTTTCTAAATATGCTTCAGCTCATTTTGGCTGCTTATAATGAAGGTTTCCATTTAAAGCTTACAGCCTCTTTTTACCCCAGACCTTGCTAGGGCCCTGGGTGCATTTCCTCCCAAGGGCATAGCTGGTGGGCAAAGGCATAGGGGCCAGCAGAGCCCAAGGCCAGCTCCCTCACTAATGAGGGAACTTGCCCTTTCTGATCCATAGCCACTGCCTAGGCTTCCTGGGTCAGCCTCGGAGATATCCCATCACTGTGGATTGACTGGGCTGTGCCTGACCCTGGTAGCTGTCTTAGACCTGGTCCAACCCTGACATGCCGCTCAAAATCCCAGCTCCTTCTTGCTGAGGTCAGGGCTCCTGACAGCTATATTACCTTTCCAGGCTCTCTCCAGGTTTATCCAAAGGAGCAAATAAGCACCCTGATGGGGCTGGCCTTCTCCTATGATCTTAAGAGGATGAAAGAGCTACGGCAAACCTCCACATAAGCTTATGGAAGTCAGGAACTATGTTATAAAAATGTCAAGACTTCTTGTTCAAGAAACAAGAATGTTCAAGAAACAAGAAATGTTCAAGAAACAAATGAAGCATCTGAAAGAGCTGCAGAGGACAGGGGATTGGTTTCTAATAGGCTGATTTGGGTTTAATCTGAATGAACACCATTGGTTCACAAAATATTGTGAAACACAACAATCAAAGAGCATGTACCACTGTTATGCAAAGCAATAAAATAAGAGGTATTATAAGGTTAATATCAACACACATTGTGTCAACAGTTCCTGAAGTCAGGATGGGCTCAGTCAGCAGTGTGTAACTGCCTCAGCTTTGTCCCTTTTTTACAGGGAAGCTGCAGGAAAATGTAGTGAACTGTCAGCTGTGAAATGGGGCTTTTCTTAATGTTTTTGCTTTTGAAGTTGTTCTTCCCTTCAGTCAGTGGTATTCAAATGGATAAGAAGCACAATCCTTGCAATACTTCTATGATCTGTTAAAATATTACACTTCCTGTCCTAAAGGTCCAGAGAAATACAGCCATCTCCCTAAGGCTCCATAGACCTTTCGGTTTGTTCATGATGCTACAGAATTTAGCCTAGTCTTTGAACCTGACTCAATGTCCCTCTGAAGGGGTACATCTCTCCACAGTGATTAAAATCCTGGTGCTTTGTTCAGAAGGACCTGAATTCCAGGTCAGCACAATGGAACAGTGTGCTGTCACGTAGCCAGGAGCCAGGTAGGAGCAGATAGCCAGGGTCACCAGGACAACCCCAGCCCCAGGTGTCAGACACCTTCTTGAGCACAGGAATGGGCTGAGGACAGACCAGGACATGGGCCCATGATATGGCCCCAGCTCAATGGGGCCCACAGGCAGACAGGGCAGGAATGTGGGGGGCTGGTGATAGACCCTGCTGTGGAGTCACTGGGACAGGGGCTGGCAGCTCAGTGGGGCTGACATGGGGTCCTGGGCCCTGCGCAGGGTAGAAGACACCCAGGGAGGCTTGGCAGGGACAATAAGGCCCACTGGTGATTAATTAATATATGTTCATCTTTTAAATACAGTTCACTTCCCCTTGAGTTGTGTGGAATGGACATAAAGGAATGAAACCAGTTTAAACTGAAATGCAATATTTCTATCCGAAACCACCAAACACTCTTCACCTTTCAGAAGCTGGCACAATAAAGACTTTTAGTAGGCACTATTTTGAAGCCGTTTTTTTGGCATAGAATTTTTTTCCTATTTGGAATATTTCAAATTACCTTTCTAAAAGGCATTATGAAAAGTTCATAATTTAAATATTAACTGTTTAAAATATTTTAATTTTTCTGGAACAATTCCCACACATTGCTTAACTTCAGGTAATGAAAAGCTTGTTCCATGGAATAATAGTTAATAAATCCTTTCAGCACACAGAAGCCAATTGCACAGGACTCTGCACTGATGGAGCTAGGGAAGTAGTGTATGCCTTGTATCATTCTGACATTATACATTACACACCACCTTGTAATTCATCTTACAGCTATTTCTTGAAAACTCTTTCATGTATGAGCAAATTTGAAATATCCAGATCACATCTTTGCTCATACAGGTGCTTTCTGGAATTCAAATGACACCACCAAGAAGCTTTCTTGGGATGCCTCACACAACCAAATGGAAACAGGATGGAAAGAAATTCATAGTGAATGGCAATAGTGAAGCAACCTGGTATGCACCCAGTGCAGGGAGTGATACTGCACTTCTAGTTCTCCTTCACAGCATGAACTTACCCATCTTTTTGCCTATCTCATGCTAATGGGGATTGTTGCAGACAGCAGCAGTTTTCAAAAGGTATTGTAAACTAAAATTCCACCTTCTAGTGGAAGGTGTCCCTGCCCATAGCAGGGGGTTGGAACTAGGTGATCTTTAAGGTCTCTTTCAACCCAAACCATTCTATGATTCTATTCCCTTAGGCCAGAGAATCCCACTGAAATTGCAGTACCTGACTACACGACCGACTGGTGATTCATCATGGTGATCTGGAACTCAGGTCCTTCTCAGCAAAGCACCAGGATTTTAATCACTGTGGAGAAATGGACTCCTTTAGGTGGAGATTGAGAGAGATAGTTTCCTGTTTGACTACTTATGCTGGCCTACAAAGGCTACATTAAGAGAAAGACCATTTGGGCACTTCAAAGCCTAATCATTCACATTCCAAGTCAGGCTTCTAGATTGCCAACAGAATATGCAGGGAATACTACATGATAAGCTTCTGTAAATTAGTCACAGCAAGCCCTAAAAAAGGCTGTGTGGTTCAGATGTATCCCAAGGAACTAGCCACCTCCTACCCACTAGATTTCCTAATGAGGAACTAGGGATTTTAATTCTTTCATTTGTGTTTGAAAATCACCATTTCAAATACTGCACAGGGGCTTATTAACTGAGGAGTACTGAACCCAGGGGTTGTATTTCCTTCTGCCTTTAAAACAGGCACAGAAAAGTAAATCATTGTGTCTCCTGCTACAGAATTCTGTGTCTGAAACGTGGAAATTTGAAAGACAGTTAGTGGAAAGAATCAACAGCAAGAAAAGCTGAGCTTGTTTGATCTTCTAGCTGCTAAGTTCAAAAGCTGAAGGAATCTAGCAGTGGATTCAGTGCTTGTAAAGTGTTATAACGAAACAAAAGGGAATCCATCCCTCTCATAAATACGAACAGGAAAAGCAATTTACTTTCACAGTCAAAAGATATTGGTTTGATAGGTTTTTTGGTTGTTTTTTTTGGTGGGTTTTTTTTGTCTTTCTCAGAAGCCGTATATGATATAAGATCTTTTCCTAGGGTTATTTTTAAATATGATCTGCTTGAAGGCAATGTGCTGAGTCCCTGGGTGGGAAATATGCTTCATTTAAGTCAACAGCAATCTGTACTGCTGATTAAAAAACAAGTGCTGATGGGCTTCACAGGGAGTCTCATCCATCTTGCCTTAGTTAAGAAGTTGGTAGAGAAAATGGTGGTGGGAGGAGGAGAAGGATGGTGGACAGAGTTCCATGAAATACTGAACACAACAGCAGCAGCAACAAATTATGAAATATCTGTACGTAAAAGTTCTATCAGTGTGGAAAACTGGCTCTGAAAAGAGAATTTCAAACTGTTTGATGATTGCATATCCTAGGAATTCAAATGAACTTTGCCACCACTGCCAGTTTCATAAAAGAATGAGGTTTCCAGCAAAGCACAGATGGTATTTCTGAATGAATAGATGATTATGCCAAGAGAATATTATGCTTGGAAACACATTTTATTGATATTTGAATAAAGCAGGTAGAAGGACAGCTATGGAAAAGAGAATCTAGCTCTTTATGGAACACCTGGATACAAGAAATTAGGCTGTGGCTAAAGGTTATTTAGTTCATTCTTCAGTCCTACTTACTGGGAATTAATTGAAAAACTATCCATGAATCCCAAAGATTAAAATGGTATTATAATTAATGAGAACCATGAGAAGATGTGCAAACAACAACAGTTAGATAGTAATCTGTATTTACCTAAACTGAAAAGACATTACACACTAGCTGCTGGATTTCCAAACAGCACAAGTGTGGAGAGCTTAGAAGAGAGGTCAAATTCCACACGTAAATTCATGTCAGTGAAGTAAAAAAAAAAGTTATGCTTATTGATGTTTACAGACTTACAAGCCCAAACTTATACCCCACGTTGTGCTACATGTTAATAAATTTACAGTGGTGAAATACATTGACTCAGTTAATAGAGTAACGTCTGATTACACCTGTGCAATCACAGCCAAGGTGGGTTTACTGACTTCAGTGGAAATTCTGTGTCTGTAAACCAAGGATATGATGTGACAAGACATCAGGAAAGGTGTGCATGATCTTTTACATTACTGGGTTTGAAAATGCTGACTTCATACGGATATTACAATTTCTAAATGAAGGCTGAAAATAACACCTCTGATTTCTGCACTGGTTTTAAATCCACAGTAGCTCCCTCAAGGTCAATCATCTCTTTCTAGCAAATTCAATATGGTATATGTAAGAAAAGAAACATATCACATGTTATTTTTCTCAGGGGTGAAAGATAGTCAGCAGTGTATTTTGCAGGGCTACATCATAGGCACCAACCTCAGCTTTTTCCATGCATTTTTCTTTGAGCACAGAGGGCAAGCCTTGGAGGCAGATGACCCTGCTGAAATAGTACAGTCTCTGTAGCGTGAAGAAAATGGTATTCATCACCAACATGACAGCAAAAATAGTACATATCCCTCAGACATTTATCCTGATGCCAGTGATGAAAACATATGAGGAGTTACCTAAGCTGTTTAAAAGCTACTTGTGTTCAGTTACAAAATTATTTAGGAATAAAGTTGTTGGATGTTCTACCTCTGGAAGTGTTCATGACCAGGTTGGATGGAACTTTGAGCAAACTCATCAAGTGGAAGGTGTCCTTGCCTGTGGCAGGGGGGTTAAAACTAGGTGGTTTTTAAGGTCCCTTCCAACCCAAGCCACTCTATCATTCTATGAATAACCAAGAGATTTTGATTATACTGGGGGGGAGAGGAGAGGAGACAATAAGGAAATTTTTTAAAAAAAGTATTTTTCTAGGTTTCTTATGGAATAAGACAAATACAAATTTTAGAAAGAGATCAAATAGAAAGAAAAGAGACGATTACAGGAATCCAAAATGCTCTCCTACTGCTGTAATCGAAGGGGTTTTGTTATTGAGTGGAATACATCGGTCAGATTCCAACTCCATTTCTGCATCAGTGCAAGTTGATTTTAATGCCAATAAAGTCATATTAGTGCAAAGTAGTGAGACATCATCCACAAATCCATTTGCATGTATGAGACGAATACATTAGCTTCTCAGCAGATGGCTGTGAATTCTTCCAGACAGAGCATGTCTCCAGCTTTCAAGAATCATTTAACAAAAGGAACACTGAAATTCTTTTAGTTCTGCAGCAGTCACTCCAGGAGAGCAAGAGCTTAATGGCTTAAAGATAAGAGGCAGCCTTACTGCAAGGTATTGTCAGCTCCAAGTACAGTACCGATTGGTCTGTGCATTATGTCAACTGGGACTTCTTGATCACTTATAACTTGTTGCTTTCTAATGCCAGAGATATATCTCTTTTTGTATTCCTTTAGAAAGCATTCTCCTTTCAGTCAGTGGGGGAAAGAGGGTGTGTAAACCACATTTTGAATATCCAGAATTGTTCAGTAACTCCAGTTCTTATTCTGTGATTCTGCAATTTTGAAATGAAAAATGACCAGCAGAAGTTAAAAAAAAAGGAAATCTGCATTATGTAAACAAAAAAAGTATTTCCTATCTTTCTAAACAGAACCTTTTAATGAAAGCTAGACACAGAAACCTATTTGGCAAGAGGTTATTAGAGTTCAGCTAAAGTGATACCGTATAATATTGGTGAAATAATAGGATTACCATTGTAGTTTTAGAAAGCCTTCCACTGAACAATGTCAGTTCAATATGCAGACTTAAACTTACAAGGCCTCCCAGCACTCTAGTGATGCAGATAAATTTACCTGGTGGGCTACATTTCTCCCACCCATGTAGAATATAGTCAGGCAGCATGTGGGGAGGTGAGTGCTCAAACTCCGGGAACAAAGAGTAACATTATTTTTGTGGATTTTCATAGAGTCAGAACAGGATTTTCTATATGGCTGATATAATGCCATATTTTAATTTGTAGAGATCCCATAGCAGACACTGTATGTGGGGAATGTATAATCACCCATTAGAAAAAATTGAAGCCTGTAAATATCTGGAGGGCACTAGTCATGTTTATTGACTGTCATTCAGGGAAGAGGAGACAGATGTTATAGTACAAAGTGAAATGTCAGAATCTTTTAATCAATATATTACGCACATAGGACAGCTACGCAAAATCTGGAACCATCAGAAATGGCAACTTCATTCCCTAATCCTTAGCAATCCAACTTACAATATAGAATTATAAAATAGTTAGGATTGGAAAGGACCTTAAGATTATCTAGTTCCAGCCCCCCTGCCATGGGCAGGGACACCTCACACTAAACCATGCAAGTAGTCTGACACAAACACATTTCACATGTATTTGGTGAATAGAACAGGCATGCCACTATCTATGGCAAATATTAATGGTGCAAGCAACAGCCAGAATTTATTTTTACTGCATGTAAATGTGTAATTACACTTTGCCAAGTGTAAATAACAAAAATATTAGACAAAAATCATCTAAGGATGGCACTATCAGATGCATATACTGAGAAATGTGCATTGTTGTACTGGATGAAAATGTCAGGATAGTTGACATTCAGAGAATGATGGACTCCTCAATCCTTCCCTGATTGCTTTTCACCTATGTGCCAGTGCAACGTTATTGCATCAGCTGATTTTGGTGACAATATTAGAAGCAGTACTGATTTGTGAATAAATAAATAGAGAAACAGACTTTTTTTCAATATCAAATAATACAACAAATTTCCTTGGAAGGCACATCTTACCATTCGGATATATAATTTTATATAGATAATTAAGATACACTTTTGGGGAGGTTAAACAATTTTTATTGACAGAAAATGTTCATCAAGATTTGGCTGAAACAGTTTGCAAACCTAAAGCACACATCAAGATTTCTATAGCTGCCATTCAAAGTGATATGATTGGATGTTCAAATAGCCACCAGAGTAAGCCAATAGCATAAGTAATTGAAAAATTCTGCCAGTGCCAAGGACTAATACCCCAGTGAAGCAACACAGAACAAGATTCAAACTGGGAAAAAGGACAAAATTCTTTTCCACACAGAGTTTTTTAAGTACAGTTGTTTTACACAAAAAAGCACTTAATGACGGTAAGTTTAGCTACTTAAACAGGCAAATGTACAAAACCTGAGGCCAGATATTTTCTGTATAAGAATAAAGAAAAACCTATTAATTCATTTTCTGTCTATTCTTTTATTTCCAGTGATCTGGAGGAAAGGAAAAACAAAATCTCTGTGTTTTAAACCACCTTAATGTAGAAATTGTAAACAAAAAAGTGTGATCCTTCATCCAAAGTAGTGAAAATACACAGAACTACCCCATAGAAGAGAAAGAAGAAGTGAAAACTGTGTGTCTTCACTTAGTGGAGAGGAATAACAGTTCATATCCTCCAATAAATTTCTTTCTTGTCAAGAATGAAAAAGATGAAGTTTTCTTACCATGTAGTTTCTGCTCTGTAAGAGTGAAATGTCTGTGAAATTCTACCTCAACAGTTATTACATTCATACTTGAAATCTTTGTTTTTCTTTTTTTTTTTTCAGTTCCGAAAAATGGGGCTGGAGGCAAGAGGAGGTTGAAGAGCCATATCATCACACCGAGCAGTAGCTGCTCCCAGATAACTCAGCTCTTTGTGGTACTGACAGATGGCACAGGTCAGAAGAGTGTCAGTAACCAGGAAACCTTATAAGATTAAGGCATGCTTTATTTGGGAAACTCAATAAATCTTATGGATCTGGGTAATTTTGGCTGGAAATAGAGTTGACTAAGATAACATGGATGAGGTATAAAAAAATAGCAATTAGCATCTTTTTTTCCCTTAGGAAACTAATACATTGATTCAAATTAGGTGGGACCTACTCTGTATTATTACCTTCTGTTTTCTATTCCTGTTTTCCTATTTTTCTTCTTCCAACTACATACCAAGAGAATGGATATTGATTTTTGAAATGCTGGTTTCTAAAACCAAACAAAATTAAAAAATAATACCTGGTCAAAAGGTCTAAAGTTAATCCTACCTTCTGATATTCTGATGTTGACTAGCAAAACACTCTCAGAATGCAAACATGGAAGATACAACTTATATTGTGGAGTGAATGAAGCTGTGACTGGCATTAGAATAAGATTGCCAGTATGTTCTCCATAAAGCAAGGAAGGTAGTTGATGTATATTGTTGCAACAGTTTAAACTAGTTTCATTCAGTTTAAATAGCGACCTAAATATTAATTTGGGACTAGTGATCTATTAGACAGTGGATGGGAGAGGTGGGTTCATTGCTTTCCAGGCACACTTCCTGAACACTGATCAGCAGACCCATTAATATATCCTAAGCACTGGAGTCACATCTGTGCAAACAGGTTACTGAGGTTCTCAGGTAATGTAGTGATTGTGAGACCTTTATTTCATTGATTTATGCTTTAGGAGATTTTTATGTTTTTTAACATGAAAAAATATTTACCCTGCATTGTGGAAATAAAACAAATAGTGCATGTTATATAAAACTAATTAAGTGCATAAAGTTGTAACTTCTGCAGTCAGACTTACTGGAAGAGAGAATTTTCATTCTGCTCTTAGCTTTGTACAGATTTGGAAAACATACATATGATATCCCACCAGGAGTCTATGTGCAATTTGCTCTTAAGAGACTAATGAGCTGCTAAATATCCTGTAAATATATATGATTAGCAAGCTAATGTCAACCAAGAAAAGAAATACTTAAAAATACATACCACTAACATGTAATTATAATGTAAAATTAGAACTCTTGATTTTAATTAAATGACTAATTAGAAAGGGTGGTTTGCTTAACTTGTTTGCTAGGCCAACATTCTGGCATGACAATAAAGAAAAACCACTGAGACAAAACTGTTAACAGTCTGAGATATTCCTCTATGGAGGATCACAACTTGGTGATTAGGGATGAAAACTAAGAAAAAACCCAAAGCAACAGTTTTAGAAGGTTGATGGAAGGAGACCAATCACCTTATTTACATATCTGGACACAAGATTTATAGTACTGAAACACTACTGGCAGAGCAACAAGCTAGAAACATCAGGAAACAATTCTGAAAAGGAACAGTACAACTCAGGTCCTGACCTAAAATGTTCTTTTCATATCTTATCTTTGAACCAGCTGACCAGGTAGGAGAGATTGTGATCTCTTCTGCAGTAGACCCAGAATGTAATGACAGAGGCACAATCAAAGTTGATCAGCCGCAAAGCATACATCTGTAGGGAGCTGCTCCCAGAATTTTAGAATGTGCAACTGTGCACATCTTAAAAGATGTGTTTCTAAAAGAAGTCATATGCTCAAGTATGTTTGAAGAGTTAATTTTCTTTGAAGATAAAATGTATTGAAATGTAATAGTTTTTATGTGTTCCGTACTTCATCAGATTGTGGTAGTGGCCAGATTCTGCCTCAGAATGCTTCAGAGTTGGCAGCTTTTAAGAAAGGAACCTGGAATCTTTTTTTGTGAATCACTAATGACTGCTTTTTTAATAAACCCCTATTACAAACACAGGGGTTTATCAGTACTCATAAGTGATGCATGTATGCCTCTGTACAATTTGATTTTCAATTGTGAAATGATGCATTGGTTGAAACATCTTTTCATTTGCAAGTCAATTATATATGTTACGAAAATCCCTGAAAGACAAAAGAACGCACAATGCTGTTATTTGCAGTGCTACTTTTCAGAGTAGAACAGGATCTTCTTGGGAAGCAGGATGTGCTTCCCAACAGGCCAAAAGAAAGAGCAACCCTGTAACTGTCACTCTTGTATTCCCCTTCAGATGTGCCTGTATTTGGAATTGTCCACTAGTGATGAGATAATTTTATTGTGGAGCCACCCCATTGCAGTTTTTCTTCTTAACGCATTACACAGTGGTCTCCACAGATATGTCCACGACATTTTGATGTTGAGACCAACAAAATCACTTTCTGTAGTACTTTGCCTGCCTGCCACAATTCTACTGAATGCAGAAACAGGAAAGACATTTCTATGAATCAGTCTGGAATACCTGGTGCTATTCATAGTTGGAATTCAGTCTTCTGCTTGTGAGGAGGAGTGGGGAGGTGTGCAGGGAAGGCCTTCTCTCTAAGTTTTAGATTTGTTTGAGTTCACATGTCAACATCAGAGTTTTTTCTAATACCGGAAACAGGCAAGTAGAGAGTGGAGCCTATGCACCTGACGTGGGAGAATACAGTGCATTTAGTTCAGGGTCAAAGCTACTACTAAAATATAAACCATACCAGCAGATACCAAGAAAGACTGGAATGGGCCCTGCAGAGGGATTGTGTGATAGTTTGTGCAATACAGAAAGAAGAAAAGGAAAGTTTCAGCCTACTGGGTACAGACAGGCAAAAATAGTTAAGTGGTTCACTTGCAGTTAAAATGATTGTCCTATCCCACCATGTGCAACTGGGGAACCATAAAGCATACTGGGCACATAGGATGACTTCCACAGCTATGAAAAAGATGATGTGTGACATCATATGGATATGGGGACTTGAGGGATGAAGGTTCCTGAATAGAAGACATGCCTTAGGGATGATCTTATATGTTGTTACCATCAAATACTGAAGGCTAGTAAAATGTCAGAGGACATTGTTGTTAATTAATGACAGAATAAGGTTGCAGTTCTCAAGTTCTCAGAAATATCAGGATCTCAATTCTAGACAAAACTTTGTAATCAGGGAAGAAACTTATATCTCAGACACACAGCTCGTGATAGCAAAATCTTGAGCTGCTTACTGCAGAGCTCTGCTTCTTTACATTCCTTAAAGCCTTTATATTGACTTAGGTAGTGCTGAATCAAGCCTTGTAGTAACCTGGGGAAGTAAGCTGACACTGTGGCTTCACTTTTCCCTATAGGACAAAACCCAAGTCTTTGGCAGGAGATGATTATTTCCTTGCTTTCCTGTTCAACTTGTGAAGGAAACCATTTTATTTTTTCTCAGAATTATCTAATTTTCTTATTTGGTCAGTTTTTGTTACATTGCCATATAATCAACTGTAGATGAGCAATTTTCATTAATGAAAACTGATGAACTCAGTGCACTGGAATTAGCTATCTGGTGAGAAATCCTGACAAAATGGATACTCTCAAGCTATTAACTGTTGTGTCTATGATCTCCACTGAATGACCAGATATTTCTTAGAAGTAACAGAAAAGATCAGACATAGCATTTCTGTGAACCCATGACTGATCTGTACTGAGACCTTGTGGCTGGCTCAAGGGCATTCTTACTAATTAGTCTGATGAGGATTTTAGTATTCTTAATGCTTTTATTGAAGATGAGAGGCATTAATCATCAAGCCAGATGACCTATTCTTGTTAGAGAGGTACCAATAACTAATGCACATTCCCAATCAGAAGAGACAAAGATGACACAATAACTGTCTAAAGGCAGAACAGCAAAATTATATTTGGCTGTGAAGCAGTCCAGAAATGTGCAAATACTACCAACCTGAATTTTTAAAGTAACTTTGATTAATTATTTGGTCCTTCCCAATGTCTAAGTGTATGATAAGTGAACATGACAGAAGATCTGGAGGTGAGATCTTGATCTTTTTAAGTCAGCATTTTAACCCAAACGCTTTTCCGGATTCTAAATAATGATCACTAGTTATTAACATTGCTGTTCATCTTCCCTGTAGGAATTTCAAATACTTGCAATTACTGCAAAGCAAAGATACTATCTGACGAATGTGAAGCTTGCCACATTGAATTATGCCATTTATTTGAGCTAAAGAAAACAGTGATCGGAGGAACTGTGAAAGGTCATCAAATCCATCCTTGTACTCCACTGATTTATTTATTTTAGTTCTTTGCCTGCGGCAGCTGCTTAGCCAACCTGAGTAATTCCTACCAGTTTATGCTGTTTACATGAACTGACAAAAACAAACAAAATATATAATCTGGCAGTATTTTTATTTTAGATCTATAATTATGTCAACTCCTCACTCTTTACATGCTAAAGAGCACTCATCTGTGTCTTCAACTAAAATCTGTCATAAAGGAAATCGTGTGGGCAAATATGCTTATATGCTTTATTCCACCTACAGAAAATAGAGGGTTTCCAGATGAAGGCAGTCAAGACCCTGCTAAAATGAAGAGGGGCAAAATTAAAGATGCATATTTCATAAACACTTTAAAATATTGCTTTTTAGTCTGGTCATTACAGGGCATGGGGCGGTTGGTTATAGGGAAACCAGTTGCATAGAACGACACAATGATTGCAAAAAACCCTACCTCTAGTGATTTGGACTTTTTACTTCATACATAATTTAAAACATGTTGCAGTGAGGCTATTAAATCAGAATATACCTTTAAAATAGGACTGGAAAGAAGTGAGTAAGTGCTGTTTGAGGTTGTGTGAACTCCTGCAGTGCTCTCGCATAAACCTACTGTTGTCCAGGCATAAGCATGTACTTTCATTTTACATGCCCTAGGCATCTCATCTGTCTCCCATCTACACCTCCTGAAGGCTTGTGGTCTGCTATACCAAGTCCAGAGTCATTTTTGACAGCCCCATGCAGGTGCCATGAAAAGCCTACAGCATCTCAAATGGCTGTAGACTGAATCTCACTTACTATGTACAGTTGTAGCTGTAAACCACAGTTTGCGCTACAATAGTGAAAAATGTCTAATGCGCCATTGGGAGTGTTGAGAGAACACATTACCTCAGCTCTTTTGCAGGACAGGAGATACAGAGACATGTCACATTTGCTCCTGTCTTGTCAAACTTTGATGGTGTTTTCAGTAGTGGGACAATCTGATCCTTGTGTCCTTTTATACTGCACAATGCTGCAGGAAACTTCCCTGAAGTCAACAGTTTGGCAGACTCCTTGTCATGTCTTCCACCTATGGTTGCTCTGTTAGATAGAATCTCAACAGTAGAGTGATAATTTTGCTCCATTACGCTGTTTAAAGTAACTGTGACTCCACAACAGGCTACCAGAACCCTCCAATATGTTGATCTTTTATTACAGTAGATTTCAGCGTCTGACCTTCCCTGTACAGTATGGCTTTCTAGGGACTTTTTTTCCACCTATTGAAATAAATCTTTTCTCTAGCCTGAGAGGATTTAAAGAGAAATACACTTTAGATGATGCTTGTAATTTTTTTACTTATATATCTTTTCATAATTGTCAGTGAATAACTGAATAAGAGTCATACCAATACATGCATATCAAGAAAAGTGGTATTCTTCATTAAATCATTAATTATCTTCAGGCTACTATAAATTAAGCTGTATAGAAGCAATGAGATCATTGCAGATGAAAACCTGACAATATGTAAGAGACATTAAGAATATATAAATTAAAGTGATGGTAAGCAGGAAAAGGTTGCATTCACAGTGTAATTGCACACACAAGGCAAGATTGCTTTACTTGCTCTTGTTCCTGCTCTTTTCTCTGTGTGAATAGTCCTCCAAGTGAATACTCTGCAAATAGTATGCCAGCTATCAAGGTATCCTAAGGGATTAATGTAATTATGATCATAAGGTGAGATTGTTTGGACTGCTGACAGTGATGTTACATGTAATGCATGCTGACCTCAGGTGACAGAAAGGAAGGAAGCTATAGTCCTTTATCTGTTCCTGGTAGATCCTCTGTTACTAATATTTTTTGTCCCTCTTTCTTTCCCATAGTACTTCAGATTTATGCAACCTGACTGAAATTCTTGTCTCAACAGCTTGCCAACATTGATATGTTTATGTCCAAAGACACTAAATTAATGCACAGAAATGTAGGATGCTTAATACCATTTTACCTGGAGTAGAGATTTCTGCTCTGGTGAATTACCCTTATCTTTGGTCTATTGCCTTTGCAATGTCATGTAAGTGCTGCTATATAAATAGAATGTACTTAAAAAAAACAGCTATAAGCTGTTGATTCATGAGTTCACTCTATTGGAGAGGTCTGTTTTCAGAACAGCAATGTATAATTAATGATCTGTTCTATAAAAAGGATTATTTTCACTGAAAAAAAATGTGTTTTACACAAACAAGTCATCTTCTGAGACTATGATTAAATTAATCAAAAGGAGAGAAAATCTGTCAGATTTTCCCTCTGCACATCCATATATTTCCATGCAATTTTCCTCTCGAAACATGGTGAAAGATGATATGTCAGGCTCATTTAGGTTAAATGGCACACAACTATGGGTTTTCCAGCATTCACTGAACACTGTGCTTTACAGGCGCACTCTGCTACATGAAACACAAGTATGAAGATTTGGTTACAATAACAGAAATAGCTTAGTACATTCTTTGCAGTTTGTGCACATTTAATATGTAGCTGCTTTGAAAGAGAGAGGCTAACCAAAGCTGAAGTTTTATGGACTCCTTGTTCATGAATGTAAAAAGAAAGGGCAAAGTCAACATTCCCAAGAAATCTTTGAATACCAAAGATAGCCACTGCCTCTACAGGTTTGAAAGCAGAAAACTTATTTATTTTCTTTTGCTCAAGGGCTCCTTCAGTTAATATTTTATTTCTCCGGAGATGGTTAAGAAAGGCCTTTGATTCTAAAATATCATAAATTGTGTATCATTTTCAGGTGTTATACTTTATTTAATGGATTAAAAAAAATTAAAAAAAGGAAAAGCAAACACACCTCAAGACAGACACAGTTATTGAATACAAATTCTAACGTGAGGACAGGAGTTCTGTTGGCTTAGGAGTATAAAGAAGCTTCCTGGAAAATAGGA
>JBCJKH010051873.1:0-14509 GCA_039877255.1 Loriculus beryllinus
TGCTCTAGTGGAAGGTGTCCCTGCCTGTGGCAGGGGTTGGAACTGGGTGAGCTTTAAGGTCCCTTCCAACACAAACCGTCCCATGGCCCATGACACACGCCCCATTGACACACAGACGCAGCACTCCCACCCCGTAACTGCACTGAACACCCAAGTGCGGGTGCGGGCTGCGGGGCTCTATGTCTCGGGCTGTGCCCACTCTCCACCCACACTCACACCGGGCGCTGCCCGCCCCACCGGACCCCCCGCCACCGGCTGCCGGCAGAACCGCGCCTCGCCCCGCCGGGCGCCTACCGGAGAAGGTGTCGAGCGCGGTGGGCTGGTACTCGTCGGGGTACCCGTTGGTGGTGTAGCTGACGACCAGGCTGGTCTTGCCCACGGCGCCATCGCCCACCAGCACGCACTTGATGCCCAGCTCCGGGCCGCTGCCCCGGGGGGGGCTGTGTCTCCGCAGGGCGGGCGAGTAGTCCAGGAGCTCCTGAGGCGGCATCGCAGCGGTACCGGTAGCGGTGGGTCAGGGGGCTCAGCGTGGGGAGCGACGCGGCGGGGCCAATGCCATGCCCGGGCGGGCGGGCTGCTGTCAGGGCTGCTGTCGGGGATGCCGTGCGGGACCAAGCGCTCCAGCCCGCCCAGCACCGCTGCCCATCGCTACACCTGCCGCCCCTGCCCAAAACCCGCTCTATTTCCCTAAGCCCGCCTCGGACCGCCCCAACGGGAGGGAGCCCGGCACGGCCCGCCCCGGCTCGGCCACCTCCTCCCGGGGTGCACCCGCCCCCGAGCAGCGCCTACTCTCGGGATCCCGGCCGTGCTCCGTGCTGTGCGCAGGTCCATCCGTGCACATCCCCTCCTGTCACCCTGCTCTCCCCCTTATCAAAAGAAGCAGCACCAATGCATTTATTTCCTTTTTATTATGTTCCCTGTTATCTGTAGTTTCTGGCATAACAGCAGTATTATCAACAGTGGGAGGGACAGTGGGGACCCCAAAACAAGGGAGATGTGGACCTACTTGAGTGAGTCCAGAGGAGGCCATGGAGATGCTCAGAGGGCTGGAGCAGCTCAGTTCTGGAAACAAGTTGAGAGAACTGGCCTGGTTCTGCCTGGAGAAAAGGCAGCTCAGGGAGACCTTAGAGCAGCTCCAGTGCTTAAAGGGACTACAGGAAATCTGGAGAGGGACTTTGCACAAGGGACTGTAGGGACAGGACAAGGGGGAATGGCTTAAACCTGACAGAGGGGAGATTGAGATGAGACATCAGGAAAAAATTTTTCCCTGTGAGGGTGCTGAGGCGCTGGCACAGGGTGCCCAGAGAAGCTGTGGCTGCCCCATCCCTGGCAGCCTTCAAGGCCAGGTTGGACACAGGGGCTTGGAGCAACCTGCTCTAGTGGAAGGTGTCCCTGCCCGTGGTAGGGGGTTGGAACTGGGTGAGCTTTAAGGTCTCTTCCAACCCAGAATATTCCATGATCCTATGATTCTATGAAATACATTCCATTTCTTCATTATGTGACTGCTGTTACTGAGTTCCTATGACCCAGCCAAGCTGTTGCTACATGCTAGCAAAAGCCACAGAGTGTATTTTCCCATGACATGTGCAGGAGTTCCCAGTCTACTGCCTTTTTTCATACTCACCTCTGGTAGCTCACACACTACCCTATGCCCTTGACATCTGAGAAGATGGCTCCATCCCTGCCCTGAGGAGCTCACTGTCTAAAGCAGTATGACTAAACAAACAGAATAGTGGGAGCACACCACTTTAAAGGACAGATGTGACCATGCTATCACAGCAACCATTGCACCCCAGTGTAACACTGCCAAGTGATTGAAAACACTGGAGCCGAAGTATTAATGAGCCATGATGAGTGCCCCCAATTCAGCTACATGATATCCTTCATTGTGCCCTCAGCAAGGGAGATCTGCCTGCACTAGCCAAGTTCATGCTGCAAAGAGCCATTGATTAGCAGCTCCCGAGTGTGTCTCACTGTGGTTGGCATCCACGCTAAGAAGCTCCCCAAATGTTGCACTTATATTAATGCTAAACTTGAAAAGCCATCTTTGCATCAGGCACAGCCTAAAATGCTTTTTCCCATGGTTGACAGAGGGCCACAAACACTGTAACCCCTCAGGCTCAAGAGTCTTGGCTGGAGAAAGCATGTCCACTCTTTGGAGACAAGCTTCTTGGGAACAACAAGGTGTTTTTTTCTCTGCCATTTTCTCTAGCAGTTTGCTTTAATCAACCTCTTCTGTATTTTCACTGGCACAACCTTAAATTTCTATAGGTACAAAAGATGGGGATGGTATTATAAACGATACTGCTGCTAAAACACGTGCCAAACATCTTGCTGCAGTGAGTGGCTCCTAACTCAAGTGACTCGCTTGCATGAGACTGGCTTTTTCCAGTGGCAGTTCAGAGCCAGGCGACAGCCGAACTGCTCCAGAAGAGGCAGAAAGCGCTGGGACAGGCGATACTCCTTAATGTGCGAGGTGTGGCTGTGCCTCCGAGGGGACTGGCGAGGACACGCTGCACCGCAGCACAGCGGGAGAGCATCTCGCCGAGGTTTCTCAATGCGTTTTCAGGCTGACATTCTGTGAACTATGACATTTCCATTTCATCGGAAGAAACGAATATAAATGAGGGATTATTCACCAAATTGTTCACTGTAAGCAAGGGGGAAGAGACGAGGAGAAGCTGGCAGCTCTTGTTTCCCAGATGCTGTTTACTTAGGCGTGACTTGTTAAGAAGATACACTGGTGCCCCACACCAAGGACTGAATCCCTTTTCTTTTATCCTTTTCCTAAAATCTCTTCCTTCTGTGACTATGTTATTTTTTTCCTTGCAGTTTCTGACAGCTGTTGGTTGACACACACTTAACTTGTGGATGAGCTTAAGTGATTTTTAATCTATATTTAAACTAAGCGATTAAGCAAACAGTGCGGCTCCCACGGGTTCGTTTCTCAGGTCTTGCCTTGCTCCTGACAGCTCACAGAAGATGCAGGTTTCATTTCACAATGCAGTGACGAGTCAAACATTTGGTTTTGCAAGGTTTCTGTACAGTTTTGAGGTATTTTGCAGTGCAAGTCCATTGCATACCTAGAGCTGCTGAACTGACATCTGCAGGGACACGTGTGGGTAGCGGGTACAGCAGAGAGCCCCACTGCACAACATGCTCCTCTGCCAAAATCAGCTCTCTGCCTGAGTGGGAAATGCACAGTCTTGGCCTCTCTCCCAGAGATTATAATTAGTACCAATTATGATGGTATTCTTCCTGATGTGAATTCCCATCCACTGGGAATTAAGTGCAGAAGATCAAACTCCTTTCAGGCAGACCAAATGTAGATTTCAGGTACTGTTAGTGTTCAGCTGCTATTCAACTGGGCTGCACTATCATATGTAGCTTCTTAAACTAAATAGAAAAGCTGTGCTGTTACAGTACACAGTGAATTACAGTGGAAATAAATTTACATATTTGGCTGTGTATGATTGTCACCACCAAATAAACCTTATACCTCTGTACAAAGTCCATTATTTTAAAAGCACACTTATGTAGAGGATGACACTTCCTTTTTCTGCCTGTTTCTATTAAATTCTGCCTATTTCTATTAATTATAGCCACTTTCTCACTGGAGCTGTGTCAGAGTCCACCGATGGGTCAAGTTAAAACCAGTAACTAAGCCAATTTGGATGAGGAGGAAACTACAGCTTGTCCCTCGTGGTGGGGGAAAAGCTATGATCAGCTCAAATTATTCCATGTGATTTCCCCTCCGAAATGCAGTTACAATATTAGGAAATTGTGCTGCTGAGATTTTTTGCTGCAAGTAATCCTGACTTTCACTGGCTCCTGAGCAATACTGCACCATTGACAACATCGCATTCTGCCTCCCTGGCTGATCTCATTTGTAACTCCACATGATGTGTGGCTGCAGCCCAGTCTGGGTCTGCCTGAAAGTCATGGAGTGGGAGGCACTACCATCGTCTTTTGCAAGGCCTACTGAAGTACTCACATTGCCTCAGAAGCAGCATTGCATGTTGTGGGAGTTGTCAGACCTCTGTTTTAAAACAGAGAAGGCTCCCTTCTTACTAGAGGAGAGAGGAAGATTTATCAGCTACTCCTAACATAGTAGTGAGCAAACCCGGCCTTCAGCTTTACCTACAAGTGGGCTGCCTGTGTCAGTACACTCCCTTTGCAAACGATGCTCTGGGATCACATTTCTGAATCCTTTCACAGGGCTATGTGAGAGAAACAGGAAACAATGAGAAACGGGGGGATGATAACAGGTAACAATATCATCACACCACTATGACATGAGAGGGGATCTAGACTGAGTGAGGGGCTAAACTTCAATTCAGGTGCCAGAGCAAACCAGATCCCGTGATGGCAAGAGATATGCTGAGGAAGTCAAGAATCAGCCACTACCTAGCCAGTTGTCTTCATCATCACCAGCAATGAGACAAGCAGTGCTGAGTCACCGGGGGTTTTGTCATGCACCTGAGTGTGCATCCACCCTGGGAAAAATCAAGCATAATTACCACTTAAAAGAAGTGACAGACAAAAGGGTGAAGCCCAGAGCTGCGTGGTTTCCCCTGCGGTGTGCCTGCTCCAGTCAGAGTCACTGCAGCCTGCAGGAAGTGGTGTCAAGTGCTTCTTCGTATCATTTTCTACCAATCTTGCAGAGGCAGAAATACCCACATCACACAAGTCAGTGGAAAATCAGGTTTTGGCTATTTACAGAAAAATTACAACAGTTATAATCAATGGAAGAAAGATCCTTGTGTTTGCTTTGCCATATAGAGGCCCTGATTGATAGAGGCTCTGTAGTTTCTGAGTCCACAGCAATAAAAATCCTTTATTGCTGATTCTATAGCACCTAATGGGTATTTCTGGTGTGCACTGGGGATGTGTGATTTTGAAATGCCACTTAGAAAAATAACAAAAGGAGGGAAACAATGTGAGAATACAGTTCCCACTATCCTGGCCTTTGAACTACTCTATTGCTCCTTGGAAATAAAAGCAATGCCACGAGGGATGCACAGGGATGTTCTGATTCATCCTTTCATAGCCACTCTAGTTAAATGCAGAGGCAAAAAGCTACAACAACAATATTATAGTGCATTTTAAGATACCAGAATAATAAGTTTAAATGAAATGACAATGCCACTAGCACAGACAATATATTTGTGAATGATCCAAGGAAAGATAGGCACCTATATTGTATTCAGCCTCTTTCTCAAAGACAAATTCATCCCTTACCTGACTTGTACAGGAAGGAGTTCTACCTCGCCGATGTTCTATAAATACTTTAGAAGTATGTTGCCATCTGCTGGAGAAAGTACATCTTTTAATAAATCAACTGATAAATGTGGGAAAATGGGCAAGGTTTAAGGCATCAAAGCCCTTTCTTTAAATCTGAAACAGAAACAGCAAATTTAAGACTAAGGATAGGCTGGGAGATAATGCTCTGAGCTGCATTTAATTATGTCAGTCAGTTAAGACACTTCACACAAAAAGAGGAGTTAACACCTAACTAAACTGAGGGGGGAAATTAGCAAGAGGAAGGTGATAAAGTCCTTTTTCCCCGTGTGAAATGGAGAAAGGCAGGCAGTTAACACCTAACAGTGAAGGGCTGGGCTGAAGAAGGATCGCTAGGAAAACCATAAAATGCTGTAAGACCACTGTCTCCACCAAGTTATCAGTTTCAGCTCTCAAGCTTATCATCCACAGATCTTCTCTGAGGATCGGAACTGAGGGATTAGCCACAGAGTGCTGGTGGTGGGAAAAAGGTTTTGTCACTGCAAAAGCTTGGTTTTGTCCTTTCTCTCTGGCCTATTCTAGGAGTGATGGAGTGGACCTGCAGAGTTTCTATGAGGGCACTGTTTGCTTTTGAAGGGCAGCATGCTCTGGAGTGCACGTGTAGCATCAACAGACCTTGATAGCTCCCGTGTGGGAAAACTTCTGTAGGTGTCAGAGGAGCTATGGTATGCAGGTCTGTGAGTGCTGCTCTGGCATAATATGGTTCCACCCAGTGTTTGCTTCTCTGCAGGAATTCTGCTTCTGACAATGAGTATGGAGCTTGGGAGGTGGGCTAATGGCTAATGAGATAAGCTCCAGCAAACTCATTTCAAGCTTTGCTCTCCTCCAGTGTAAATTATAATTGATATATGGCTTCCCATGAAGGTTCCAGTTCAGGTTCTCATGGGTAACTTGTGATACCCATGTGTACGCTGCTATGGCTGTAAAGTTGGACATAGAATTCAAGTGGTCACTCAAAGACTGTGTCACTGGGGAAGTGTCACTCTTGGGAAGTAAGTTACAGGGTTGTCTGAGAGTCTGTAACCTGCCTGATGGCCAACATCTTTGTTGGTAACTTATGTAGGCTGTTGTGTTTGGGGAAATACACCTATTTGCCTATGGCTTTTATGTTGATCACAATGAAGGAATGTTCTATATCCAATGAGTGATGATCAGTACCACGTCTGTAGTGGAAATCTGTGAACATGTCCAGGGTATAATTCAAGTTATAACTGTGTCACTAGGTTATCTTGGGGGCAGTTCAAGTCATTTCAATCTGAGCTGTGTTCTGCCCTTAAGTCTTCCCACAGCCATGTCTTCCTGCCCTCTCTTCTGCACCAGCACTTGTGTTTAGATTGTGGATCACAAAGCCATTTGCTGTGGGGCAATGAACCGGCTCACTCTGCAGTCATATATGCAGTAACACTGGCGCAAAGTGTGGGCCAGACAGGACAGCCAGGAATGAGAGGCAGTGTTTTGTGAGCCCAGATTTAGACAGGCTTCATCTGCTGGGAATCTGGACCTTGGACACAGTATATGTTTGTCAATACCATTATCTAGAATTGGTTCCTCAAGGCAGCTGAAGAGATTAGTATGCCATACAGCATCCAGATGTTTAGATCTGTGTCCATAACTTGAAGAAAATGGTAACTGTTTAAGCCAAAATTATTGCAAGTGTGACCACAGCCATTCAGAAATAAGAGACCAGAATTTAGGTTTCTAATCCAAGCATATAACCAAAAGCACTCACTCCATTCTCTCTCACAAGTCCCTCTTACAGACTTACACCACTAGACTTACACATCAAATGTAATCATCTGATTCTCCATGCATTCCTGGTGAATCAAAGAGCTCATGAATCTTCTGCCTGCAACCCTTCCTCTGCCCTTCTTTTCAGAATACCAAATCTGTGAATGCAGCACTGGCATATAATTATTGCACATGTCTGTAAATGAAATAATCAGAGCAGATGATAGTGCAGATGGATGGAGCAGGTTTGTGGGCCTGGATTAGCTTTAGCTGATGTTTCATTTCCAAATAAGGTGAGAATCTGGCTTCCAATTTAACCACACTAAAAGCAGACACAGGTTTCTCATGAGGTATCAGCCCTAACTGGCAGTAATACCTGCCAGAATGAGAAAGAGAACTTCTCCCCCCCTACCAAGATCACAGAGATAGGTCCTGATCTAGGCTTTGAATAGAAACACCCCACAGAGCTGGACAGTGAGGCATTTGTGCACAGATTTCAAGTTAGCCTAATTTCCATATACATTTAAAGAATTCATTTCCCCCTTACCAAATAACTCTTCAGTCTTCTGCTACTAAAGCTGTGACTAAAAAGAGACATGTACAAGCATCACTGTTGAAGGCAACAGGGTGAGATCTCTGAAATGGGGGGTCAAAATATGCTCACCCCATACAGAAGTGAAGCTGCGCTCATGCAGAGATGCTCCAGGAAATTGATTGTCTCCCGTTTTTAAGAGGAGAAAAGCAAGAGCTGGTAAATCCTGGATTTGGTTCATCTGGGTGAAGGCTACAATTGGTGATGATTTTTCCAAAGGGAATTAATGCTCTAAAATGTCCTGTACACTAAAGGACAGTGTCTGAACAAGAACAAAAGGTTTCAGACTAGCCACAGTGCATGTTAGACTGGAAATCAGAGCTTGAAATCATGAGAGTAATCCATATTTGGAACAGGTTCGAGCTGGAGCGGTCAGGGTCAAAAATACCCACGCTTTCAGATAGAGCTTGATAGGAACAGAGAGAGAACTATATGATGTGGTATCTACAAGAGTGGGAGACTGGATCTGATAGTCCCAAGAAGTCCCTTCCTACCTCATTACCCTAACCCTAATGTAGTTTGCGTGCATCTTTTGAGAAGCTGAAAGAGAACAGTTGCTGTTTATAATGATCAAGATGATTGGAGAGCAAAAGAGTGTGGTTTTGTTGTTTTGGCTCAGAGCTGCCACATGAGGAGGGCAAACAGCAGAGGCTGGGGCTGGGCTCCTGCCACCGCTTGCAGGCAGGCTGAGTCAGGAGGAGCCATGTTATGAGTTAGCAAAGCAGGCAGAGGTGACCCTGCGGAGCACACCATGGGAGCCTCCAGAACCTGGCCAGCCTCGGACCTGTGTATCCGGCTCAGCCCTGGGGAGAAGGCCTGAGGCTGAGCAATGCAGACCAGAGCCCCGGCGCATGGGGGTGAGGTGCCTTATAAAAGGGCAGGAAGGAGCAAACTGCTACTGGTGGTGCCTCACTGCTACCTGAGGTGCAAGCTAAGGGTGGGAGACTTCCTCTGTCTTGTAATGGATCCCTCTGTGTTGCAAACTGTGCTGTATGCTATGGGACAACACTGCTCTGTTCCTTAAGAAAGTGTTGTGAAGTTTACATATAATATACAGTATATAGTGGGATATAGTATAAACATGTACACGTGTATTAATTTGATCTATGATGAAACCCAGAAGTGTTGCATAAGAGATTAGTCTTTTTGTTAATGCCATTGTTATATAAATCCTGCTAGTTTAAGCGAGAGGGGTGAAAACATAAAGAATAATTGTTGGCACATCAGAACAAAAGAAAACCCCAGATTTTAAGTACTATTTAGTGATACATAACCTGGACCCACACGGTGTATAAAGCTGGATGAAACTTGCAGAGCAAATCTAGCAGAGTTACGGGCAGCCTTATGCTCTATCCCCATCCGCTGTGCCACAAGCATTATTTTAGCAATAAAGCCAAGATTGTACTGTACAGTGCTACAGACAAGTCGCAGCACAGGGATTTGTATAGGAGTGTTCAAAACCAGCCAACTCCTGACTGCCATCAGCAGCATCACTAAAGTCATAGGAGGTTGGAGAAGACCTTTAAGCTCATGCAGTCCAACTGCTCCCCCAGCACTGCCACATCCACCGCTAAACTGTATCACTGGGGGCCTCATGTACAGCGTCTGATCACCTCCAAGGACCGTGCCTGCTCCAACGCCCCACCACTCTTTCACTGAAGAAATTGTTCCTTACATCCAACCTAACCCTCCCGCCCCGGAGCAGCCTTAGGGTGACACCTCTTGTCCTAAAAATACTGCAAAAATGCAGCAGAAAATGCCTTGGTTGCAGTGCTACCGCAACTAAGCGATCCCAGCGCAGCACGCCGATTCACTCATAGGGTCACGGCTGCACATTACAAGCCGGCAGCGAGCAGAACCTGCAGGCTCTGCAAGCCGTGCTGTGCCCGCACGGCCCCCAACACCGGGAAGCAAGGCCAGATGCTGACTTCAATGTATTATTAGGGACATGAAGGCCCGGGCTGCTCCCACAGACGGAACCGCCGCTGCCATTCTGAGGACGGCAATCCCTTCCCCTCACGCTAGACGGGCGGGACCACCGCGCAGGCGCAGTGCGCGGCGGGGCCTGCACGTGACGCGGGTCAGCTGAGCGCGGGCGGAAGTGGCGGGTGCGGGGCCGTGGTGCCGGTGTCCGCCATGGCGTCCATTCTGGACGAGTACGAGGACTCGCTGTACCGCTCCGCCGCCGTGCAGCACAGCCGCGCCAGCGTGGGCGTCCCGCACTCCGGTAGGTGGGGAGCGGGCCGCGTCAGGCGGTGTGGGGTGCTGCCGGGTGCTGGTGTAAGGCACGGCAGTCAGCTCCGGGTGGGGTTTGCGTCGCTTGTCGTGTGGAATGTTTTGACGCAGGGGACGATCGAGCCCATAGCACCCTCGGGTGCATCGGGAGGAGTGTGGCGGCGGGGGGAGGGAGGTGATCCTCCCTCTCTGCTCACGCCGAGTGAGGCCACATCTGCAGCACTGTGTCCAGTGCTGGGCTCCTCAGTACGAGGAGCTGCTGGAGGGGGTCCGGTGGAGGCCGCAAGGATGATCAGGGGTCTGGAGCATCTCTCTGATGAGGAGAGGCTGCAGGAGCCAGGCCTGTTTAGTCTGGAGAAGACTGAGATGAGATCTCATCAATGCAGATCAGTATCTCAAAGGCGGGTGCCAGGAGGAAGGTGCCAGACTCTTTTCACTGGTGCCCAGCACTGGATGAGGAGCAGTGCCCATAAACTAAACCACAAGAAGTTTCACCTCAACATGAGGAAGGACAGCTTTAGATTGAGGGTGGCAGAGAGCTGGAACAGGCTGCCCAGGGGGGTTGTGCAGTCTCCCTCTCTGGAGACATTCAAAACCAGCCTGTGTAATCTGCTGTAGGTGGCCCTGCATTGGCAGAGGGTTGAACTAGATGATCTCCAGAGGTCCCTTCCAACTCCACTGATTCTGTAATGCAGGTCATCTTAGCAAACCTGAGGTGCTGGTTATCTGTGGGACGGCTTTATAAGGCCATAGGCCCTGTGGTGTGTAGTGATGTGTGTAGGAAATGTGTATGTGAAGTGCTTTCATAGTCGTAAGTTATAACCACACCTCAGTGCTATTCAGTTCTGGACTTGGGGTAGTTGAGATCAACTTGTCTGTTTCTTCTCCTCTGAGGAACCCAGCTGTTACAGTATTCTGGCTGTGTGCACAGCTGTACCTGCATGGGGTTAGTTTTCAAACCCAGGGGCAGTTTACCAGAGATTTAGTTGTTAGAGTGGTTAGGTTAGTGGCAAGGTTACTGCTGAAGAAGGTTACCAAGAAAGCAATCTGTATCATTGTTAAGCTTTTCTAACAGGTCTGTGAAGCTTTGTTACAGAGTACTGTCCGGGGAGGTGTACAATCAATGTAAAGTAATGGTGTGATGACCAGTTAGTTGTTTCTTTCATGTGAGAGAAAGCAAACAGATGTCAAGTATGGTTTATGATAAATTTAAGGTTTATTAGGTTCAATAACTGTTCCCTGTTAGATGTCACCTCGTAATGTTTTTTTGAATGGTTGGAATTGGATGGGCATATTCCTTCAAGTTTTTTCCTTAAACGGTGTTGCTGTTAACCTTTAGGGAAACTAGACTGTGATTCTATATAGGTGTTAAGAATTGATGGATTCTGTTATACTATGTATATGACTGAGTATAAATATGAAGACAGAATTACTCATTACATGAGTCTAGGTACTGAAATAGGTATGTTCCCCCTGTTTGTTTTAACATGCGTAGTTATTTTGTTGTGTAATGTTAGATAAAGAGTAAGTGTCTTGAGTGAGTGTTGGGCGAAACAGTGTTGGGACGAGCTGTGTTACATAAGATACATTTTCAAGGACTCAGCTTTTCTTGACTGCTGCAACCCTGTCTCCAGTCATGACTGTTAAGAGTTGAGAAATCTGCCTGTTTGCTCACAATTGATGTTGGCAAAGGAAGTTTGGGAAACTGCTGAATTGCAAAGGTACATCCTCATCAGGATTTTAATTGTCCTTCAATCAGACCTGATTATTTTGAATGAAACTTGGGCTGATAGAAGTTGTGGGCAATCTGAAGTTGACCTTGGAAAAAGATGCAACTAAATAGCTAACTTCCTGAAAGCAATCCTTTAGGTTAGGTTGGAAGTTATAAAAGATGTTAAAACTTACTCCACTGTTCCAGTTAATGTGCTTGTTAATGTTTTAGTCCCTGTGCTTGTTAAACTGCAGGTGCTGTTTCTCAAGTTGTAGATAACCAAGCAGTGACTCTGTTGCCAACCTAAAGTACTGCTGCATTGTAAGTGTTCAGTACTGCAGTTTCAGCACAGAAAGACCTATTTAGACCCACTAGGCATGACTGAAGTTTGTGAGCTTAGATCTTTGAGCAGTTTAAAAGCTCTATGGAAAAATGCAGATTTGCCCAGAAATCAGGGTGGGAAATGCTGCAGTAGAATCTCAGCCTGAACAGAAGGGGGACATTGGGGTCAGGATGAAGGAAGGCACTGTTTGAAAGGAATGCATGTTATAAAATAGACATCTGCTTTTTATAGAGGACTGCAAGTTAAAGAAGTTAATCTTTCTCCTGGTACAGACACTAGTTAAAATCCTCATGTTAGTGGTGATGTTTCTGCACTAACAGCAGTTAGCAATAGTTGTAACAGATGCAGCCCTAAAGAGACAAACATGCTGGAATCCAATTCACCAGCTTGAACTATGGCTGAATTATAAAAATAACCCCAAAATCCAACAAACACAAACCCTCCCACCCCAGCTCTAAACCCCTACCTGTGTATAGGTACTATTTGTTCCCTTACCTTCCTGTGTCTCAGTCAGCCTTGTTTTGCTTAGTGGCAATCTGAAAAACAATTCAGGATTGCCTGAGTGACTGTGACTTGGTGACCCGCTGGTATGTGAATTTTTCCTATCAGAGTAATCCCTCCTTTATATAAAAATGTGTTTATATTTATTGCTTAGCTGTTGAGATGACATGATGTGAATCTCCAGCTTGGGGGCTTGGTTCTCAAGTTTTGAAGCACAGTTCATACCAGCAAATTTAAACTGTGGCATTGCAGCTCCGTAATCTGAAATTAAGAACATCTGCTTTGCTTCACTGGAAATAAAGGAATGCACATCTGCAAAAGTGGCAAATGTTTAAAATGTGGTTGAATGTGTAAGAAAAAAACGTATGTGCAGAGCAAAAGGCTGCCTACTCAGATTGTGGTTGCTTTGTCTGTTCCTGTGTGCATCTTTCCTCTAAAACAAGAATCCTTTAAAGATCCTGCAGCTGGTCTAGTGGTGAGGTGGAGTCAAGGAGAAGGCATTGGTGGAATAGGCAATTGAAGGATTTGTAATGTTAGTAGGCTGCTTTCAATTGCTAAACTAGCTTTTTCAAAAGCAGCAGGGCTGAAATTAGAGATTTTCAGGATAACATGCGGGAGGTTATAGGCATTGAGTGTGCTTGGAAGTGGTGCTGTTAGTCCCAGTCTAGTGACAGGCCTACCTTCTTTAGGATGTAAGTAGTCTGTTGCCTCTGAGATACAATTCCAGGTTTATTTTTTCTGTAAGTTTATATCTTCCTGGTTAGCTGCTTTAGCTGTGAATGGCCTTAACTTGCTATAGCTCGTTTTGGGTTTTAATCTTCCTGTCCAGGCTAACAGCTGCATGGATGTGCTTGCTTTAGATACCAGTTCATTGCATGTGGGTAGCAGTATACCAGTTTGTCTTGCTTTTGAGCTTGAGGTAGTGTGATCAGACTGCTGTTTTCTTTGTCAGAGGCTTATGTAAGACTGTGCGTATGGGAAATTCAGTCCCTGGGAAAACTTGTCTCATGGGACAGATATGGGTGAAACTTTGTGATAAGATCTGTTTGTGGAGGCACACGTGTTCCAGGATTTTGCTAATGAGTGTCATCACTTGGGTCTGGTTTTATACGAATGCTGCCTTATTTTGCAGTTTGCTGGCATATCTGAGCTCTTTGATAGTTTTTTTGCTTCCTCATAGGAAGACCATAAAGAGTGCTGTTCTTATTTAGGACTAGAATGGCACAGTCTCTGCAAGTCTTATGGTTTTGGATGCTGAGGTTTACTCATCTTCAATGCAAACTAAATCTCTCATGCTGCTTCTCTGTGCTGCCACATGGTGTTACAGCTCTACTTGTCTTTCAGTTTGTTGACCGCTTGCCTATGGCTGGGCTTTTGTCTTTGCTGTAGCCAAAGGTATGAGTTTGAACTGCATCTTGTGCTTTGCCCATCTGCGCTGAAGATCACAGAGGGTTTTCAAAGCATAGACTTCTAAGCTTTACTTAGTCATGTATTAATATATTTCTACAGAAGTATGTCACTTCCCTGAAGTCAGACCTTACTTCCCCATTCTTTGCCTTATCCACTTTCATAAGTAATCCCTCAACATGTGTTCCTATGGATGTCAAATTTCCCAAGCTGACTGGAACTACACTGACTAGCTGAATACTTACCTAGTCACATGACCTAACTTGCTCTGGTTGTACACTCCCATTTTCAGTTCATTGATTTGTCAGGTTTGCTTGGTTGGGCTTAAAATGCAACATGTGTCCTATAAGGTGGCCATGTCTTATCCAACTTCAGCCCTTAACTCTGACCTTAACTGGGCATTCCTTAGAATTCAGGCCTGTTTTTTTTGGAGGATCTGAGGCTTAGGTTAGTCTGGCTTCATCTGGGGATTTGCCATGAAACAGTAAACCAGTCTGAATGAGTTTTAGATCAGGAAGCAATTTATGCCAAGACTAGAGCATTGACTCAGCAGTCATCAGGTCTTGGTTATTGCTTTGGCTCTAACAAGTAGTTCACATGCCTTCCAACTGGAAAGATGCAATTAGGATAGTGTTACGGTTGGTAAAACAGGGTTATGGCAAAAGCATAATTGTGACCTCCAGCTGTGTTC
>JBCJKH010051873.1:17876-28123 GCA_039877255.1 Loriculus beryllinus
AAGACTGCCTGTTTAATAACCGGGCATCTATTTATGAGCTGTTGGCAAGCCATGGGGACACAGAGCACATGGTCTACTTTGCAGTCATCATGCAGGACTATGAGCGTGTAGTAGCTCACCACTGCCAGCACGATGAGTACGATGAGGCTCTAAATGTGCTATCCAGGCACAGAGATGAAAAACTGTTCTACAAGTTCTCTCCAGTCCTCATCCAGCATATTCCCAAGAAGGTAGTTGATGCTTGGATTTCTATGGGCTCTAGACTGGATGCTAGGAACCTCATTCCAGCCCTTGTTAACTATAGCCAGAGTGCCAGCACCCAGCAGATCAATGAAGCCATTAGATATATGGAGTTTTGTGTCTATCAGTTGGAGGAAACTCAGCAAGCCATTCACAACTACCTGTTGTCTCTTTATGCTTTGTGTCGGCCGGATTCACTGCTATCGTACCTGGAGCAAGCAGGAACCAACCCAAACAGGATCCACTATGACCTGAAGTATGCTTTGCGCCTGTGTGCAGAGCATGGGCACCACCGTGCATGTGTTCATATTTACAAAGTGATGGAATTATATGAGGAGGCTGTGGATCTCGCCTTACAGGTACGTGTGTGTCTGTGCATGCATGCAATGACATGTAGGAAAGTTGTGTTGAACAGCTGAGCATTTGAGAGGAACTGGACAGATTCATCAGTACAGGAGCTGTGCAGCTAAGTAGGAAGAAAGACCTGTCTCTGTTAATGTACTTCCATGCTTTCATGTTTGTTTTAAGTAGACAGCTGGCTGTGACAAGCCCTAATTGAAGGTAGAGGCATGGAAAGTACAAGGGGGAGTACTGTCTGCCTTAAGCTCGGTCTCTAACATCAAATACTTTTAACATATCTGCATTTATGCAATACTCGTATAGCTGCTGTTCAGGATTCTAATTAATTCCTATTCCTACATGATGATAACTATCACAGAAGAACGCCTTTGTCAGCTTAGTCTGACCTTCAAGGAGCTATTGGATCTTTTTTATTGGCATTGCTATGTCTCTGCTGGAATGTGTGGCCAGCGAAGATATTATGACATGGATTTTCCCTTATTGTAGTGTTAGGCTTTGTGGGTGTCTGCTGGTTAGCAAGCAGATCTTCAAGGAGACTGCGGGTGGAGAGGTGTTTGACATGTAAACAAGGAGTAGGCCAGTAGTGCAGCCCTAGGCAATGAGATAGCAATAGAAGTTATCTATTAATGCCTCCTATGGTGGACAGCAGGCTTTGAAGTTGAATGGTGGATAAACAAAGAGGGAAGCTTACCTCAATTTCCTTGTCTGTCCAACTTCTAGGTGGATGTTGATCTTGCAAAGTCCTGTGCAGATCTCCCTGAAGATGATGAGGAACTCCGGAAGAAGCTCTGGTTAAAGATTGCTCGCCATGTTGTTCAGGAAGAGAAGGATGTCAAGAAGGCAATGGCCTGCCTCTCCAGCTGTGCCCTGCTGAAGATTGAAGATGTCTTGCCATTCTTTCCAGACTTTGTCACCATTGACCATTTCAAGGAGGCAATCTGTAACTCCCTGGAGGACTACAACAAGCACATTGAGGAGCTGAAAAGGGAGATGGAGGAAGCCACACAGAGTGCCAAGAGAATCCGAGAGGACATCCAGGAAATGAGAAATAAGTATGGCTCTGTGGAGCCTCAGGAAAAATGTGCTGCTTGTGACTTCCCACTTCTAAACCGCCCTTTTTACCTTTTCCTGTGTGGTCACATGTTCCACTATGACTGTCTCCTCCAAGCAGTGTTCCCAAACCTTCCTGCCTATAAACAGGCAAAACTTGAAGATCTTCAGAAGAAGCTGGCAGCTACCAGTCAGCCTTCCAAGAGCCACCATCGTCCCAAGGATGCAGATACCATTAGCTGGGGGAAGGGGCAGCAGAGCCGGGAACAGATCAAAGCTGACATTGATGATATTGTGGCAGCTGAATGTGTGTACTGTGGGGAGCTGATGATCCGGTCAATAGACAAGCCTTTTATTGATCCCCAAAAGTATGAAGAGGAGATGCAGAGCTGGCTGTAGTTCTTCCAGTCTGCAGCTGTCAGTACACAAGAGCAGTTTTGTTCACAACTTGTGAAGCTTCTGTGGTGAGAGTATAATCTCCAGGAGCAGGAACACAGTGGCAACTGTTGAACTCTTAATAAAAGAGTAGTGGGGTCACTATAGTGAACTAGTCTTGAAACGTGGAGAAATGGCTATGGCTGTCTAAGAACTTGATCAATATTTAAGAGTTAACCTACTGGAATATACTTAGCAGATGTTTACTGCTTGCAGTTCTTCTGAGGTTCTCAGTATGAAGCTAATGGAGTGCCTTGTTGTCCAGAAGGAATTGGGAACAACCTATGATTTGTCTTCCCTGTTGTGTGGTTTTTTGTTTTGGTGAAGACAAGCTTGAAGGAAAAGGTAGTGAACACTAAGCAGTGTAGGCTTCATTCATCATCCAAAGCTAGAATTGCCTTCTGTTTCCTTTTTGCTGAGAGTCTATAACCACTTACATGGAAAGGACGTGAAAGGACAAATGCTCTTGCATATGTATTTTGTATTTGTGTAGCATGATGTTACATGTTTCTACACAATGTAATACAAGAATGTGTATAATTCTCAAGCGGGAGTGTCTTATAATACACACTTGTCTGAAATCTAAGGTGTCTAATTCTCGTTCCCACAAGCTATATGGACAAGACCATACATTTCAGTTTTCTCTAGCTACTGTTTCTGGCAATATTTTGTAGCCTGTTCACCCCTTCCTCACTCTCTGTATTCTATTTCTAATACGGCTGTCTTTGTATAGTGGGTCTTGGTTTTGTCTTCACCCAAACCAAAATTTATATATACAGTAGTAAGGTTTCAGCTGGTAGATATTCTGCAAGCAAGAACACAACCTGTTTGTATTGTCCTGCTGTCATCCACCACAAGCTTCACTTGACCACTGGACAGGAGATCCAGTCATAGGTTCCCTCAAGGGCACAATACAGAAAAGTTCTGTTGGTGTGAAATTTGCTTTGCTGTTTGGAGCCAGTGCCTAGTGACCAGGCAGTCTTTTGCCTTCCTGACAGTATTTGATGCTTTCTGGAGATGGTCACTGCAGGTCTATTGCTCCAACTTGGGAAATTTTTCCCAGAAGGTGGAGATCACTGCACTGGGGGTGAGGGAGCAAACCATCATCTTCACTTGACTTAGCAAGGATTTCTTCTTTTAATTTTGAAGAAACTAAAGTTTTAATGAAGTTCTGCTGTTTGAGGCTGAATCCCAAATGTAGTAATTGGCAGAAGGATGGAATCATCTAAATTAAAAATGATGATTCTTGTAATTAAGGCAATGGAAAATACTTACTGCAAAACCTCTTCAGTTCTGTCACATGAATGCGTGTGCTTGAATACCTCCCTGCCTGCTGGTCATGCTCTTTGTGGCGTTGTAGAAATGGGTCTTCACACCATTGAAAGTGATTATAAATCAGTTTCTTCAAGGAGCTGACCTAAGAATGTTGATAACTGTTCAGCAGTCCAGAATAACGTCTGTACTTTTGTTGGTAACTTCAGCCTGGAATGAATGGATCTTACCTGTATAAAATCACATGAGTAATAAAAGCTAGAGCTAACAGTAGGAAGACCTGAGGCTTTGAGATCCTCTTTGCATTGTTGGAGACATGGGATAGGCAATTTCATTGCCACCTGGTAGTGTTTGTTGCTGCTTCATCAAACCACTGTTTCAGTGTTCAGAAACCACACATGCTGTAGTTTTCTTTGGCTCTGGTTAGCCTTTTGCTTTGAGTAAGTCAGTGGGTCTGCCAGAAGAATTTGTGATGAAAACTAAATGTGATGTCTTTTGAAGTTCAGCATTAAACGTGTTGTAACTGGGTGCTCCTGATTTATCATCTTTTCATGTAAGCAGTGTGACGCTTAAAGTTGTATATGTCATTCTAAAGCAACAGTAGCCCCTTACCTAAACCAGTTTCTGATCAAAGGCAAGTGGCCGTTTTTCTGCCCTTTAGCAGAAACATGAGTAGCAGCTCATTCTGATGGAGTCATTTCAAGTTCTTTTCGTTGAGACGTTCCTAATACTTGTTCCACCTCTTTACTTTTGGGTGTTTGCAGGATGCTTTCTTGGTATATTGGTATATATATATTGGTATGTTAGAATTATTCCATTCTTTTCCTATTAGTGCTGCAGAACAGTTGCATCATTAAATGCTTCTGTTGTGCTCTGCAAATTAGCAATATTATTTGCTCATAGAACATTTCAGGGAGATCTGCTTGTCCATAAGATTGGAGGAAGTGTGTGTCTGTAGGAACTGAGGCGTAGCAAGTAAATAAAAGCTCTCAAGTCTTTGCCTGAGATGGAGTGATAGGAGAAGGCACCTTAGGAACTACTGATTCCAGTCTTGGGTATTAATGTGTCACATAAGAAAGGTAGAACTATGTTGTTTAGTTCTATTTTAAATGACTAGTATGCAACAGTCTCTAAGGGCTGTAGGCTTGTGCATCAGATACACACACCACAAATCTCACACTTTCTCATTATTGTTAACTAAAAAATCTTCTGGGTCATTCATTGTCAAGGCTATGGAGAGTGTTAATGCCTGCAAGAACTCCGGCAGTGATTAGATGGCTAGTGCCAGTAGTACAGGAAGCTATATAAAGATATCTGCTGAACTTTCCTTACAGTGTCACATGCTTCAAAAGTTTCAATAGCAACTCACCTGTGCTTCTGTTGTAGTATCACTCAGTGAAAAAGGTGAGGGATTTTTAGGGGGAAGTGAATTTACTGTACTCCTGTAAATCTAATCTGAGATCTTTTCCTCTTTGCTTTCAGAATAGTGTTTTTATCTTTTCTCCTTGTAACTTCAGCACAGTTACATTTTAGAAGTCACGGTCCTTTGTATGTTTTTTTTTAGCTGTGAATGAGCTGTGTGCCAGCTGTTACAAATGATGTGCCCTTGGGCCTTGTCCTTGTCTGTGTGAATAACCCCTACCGTTTACTGTAATGCATGCAGACAACAGCATAACCAAAAGGGCATAACCACAGAGCCCCAGTCCTCTGTAACCAGAACAAATACCTGTAGATAGATTTACACTGAAGAAATTCAGCTGTGAAGGCAAGGCCTAAGCAGACTTGTGCCTACTACCTCACTCCATGGCTTCAAGCAAGGGACTGGTGAAATGCGGTGAGATCGGGGAGACGATGGTGTGTGCGTGTTATGGAAGAGCTTGTAGAGATTTCGGATGCACTCACTGTTGGCCTATGTGATTGGAAGCAGCAAACAAATGCTTAGAGCTTTGTTTTGTCCGAGTGACTGGGCTGGAAACTAAGGGAGGCAAATTCTTCACAAGCCACTAGATGTCATGGCTGTCCATTTAAATACTGAAGTTTGTTGCAGAGAAGCTAAAGGCGTTCGGTAGCAGAAGAAAGAACCGTACCAAACCGGGAGGAGCTGAAGGAGGTTCCAAGTGCCTTTGGGGAGCAGGGTGGAGAGAGACCTGTAAGGTAGTTATTGGAGGCAAAGATGCTTAAAAAAATTGTCTTTATCTGAAAGGCAATTTCAGTTAATAGATCACCATTTTTCAGGTTTTGAATATCAAAAGCTGGATTTATTCAGGCAACAAATGGGTATTGATCCTCCTTTGTTTAACTGCGCTCTTGTGTGAGGTTCTGCAGACGTAGCTGATTTAGTAAGCTGTAGAGAGACAGTCCCTGGGCTTTGAGTTACAATATTTGGTGTTCTTGGTCTGGCCATTTCTGCTTATGCTTCACCCTGTCCTGACAGCAGTGATGGTAGAAAAGTGAATGTGAGCCAGCTCCTTAGTTGCCTGGGTTCACATGTAGTGTGTTTCGTAAAAACTGCCAGTAAAGCTGGATTTGTAATACAATATTTGACACAGACCTGCATGAGCAGAGAAGCTGGTGTGTTTGCTTTTGCCTCTGAGCTGCAGGGTCATAATCCCAATTATAAGCAAGTGGGAATGGGAACATCTTGTGCTCCATCAAAATCAGATGTTGCAGTTTGACTCAAGACTGTAGTCATGTATTAGCTTGTAGTTCTTGGAATGGGTAGTTCCCTTTCATTGTGTTGTCACTGACAGTGTATACGCTGTCTATGTTTACAAGTGCAATTACTTTGCTTCTAGTGGTAATTACTGGGAAGTCTGTTGTTCCTTGCATCACTTATCCAACAACCCTGTCCTGAGCAGTGGGGTGACAGACTGAAAACAGACCTCTTTCTTGCAACAAGTGTGATGAGCTGAAATTTGAGGTTTGAAATATGCAAAAGTATGGAATTTTGGATTTTAAATGAGGATTATTTTTTTTATTCAGATGGATTAAGTCATTTTCCACAGGAGACATGGAATACCATGTAATTCACTGTGGTATGTGTAGTGTTTATGAGGATTCTCTCATAAACATATGGCATCCTCAAAGCAGGGAGAGGCTGGTCACGATCTGTCTTTTCTCTACACAGAGGAAGGGATGCCCTAGAAAGAAGAGGGTATGGTGGTTTCTATGAAATAATTTGTCTGAACTTTATGTATCTGACTTCAGAGAAGCTTCTCCAGTGGAACTGTGATATTGATGGATTTATACTTTTCACTCTGAGGTGCTGGAGAAGAAAAAGGTAATTTTGCTTGGAATAGTGATTTTGGTAAAATTCAAGAGCTCAGTACTTGAAAGCAGAACATTACAGGAGTGCCTTAAATTTGCAGTGAGTTATGTATGGGTTCAGCTTCTAAACTTTCTGCTGTTTCTGTGCCCAGGCTGGACTTTACACCTTACAAACCCCCTATGATTTGAGCTTCATGCCTTTATTGTGATTTTGGAGACTCATGATACTCCATCAACTCAGTGTTTGGGTTTTTTCACTCCCAGGTCTCATGGAGAGGCATCAGGCTACTTATTTGATGCTGCCAATGAGCTTTAAAGCACCCTGGCCTGCAGCTGCTTTCCAATGGAAGGAGGGTAAGAAGATTAAATAAAATTGTTAGATCTACCTGTTGAAACTGGTTGGGATGAAAAGGAAAAGAGGCTCAGGCGTTTCATGGTCAGAGGTACTGGAGCAGCTTGTTTGAATAAGACTGAACACTGGTTGCTTAGTAACAAGGAAGCTACAGGAGTTATAAGTACAAATATAACTGATCTCTTTGTTGTTGTGGGGCAGCTCAGCAGAGGACAGTTTCCAACTTGCAGCAAGTCAGTAGTGGGTTCAGACTTGCTGCAGTGCTTCACAGCCACTATGTAATTGTTGTAGAGTTGTTTTAATTCAACACTTGATCTGCAGAGCTTGGTTGGTGTGGAAGTAAGCACAGCTGGTATGTCTGTACAACATAAGGCTGTCTTTGATACACAGAGATTTCCATCATATGCTTCCAAACACCGCATAAGACCCATGTTTTATAAATGGGCATACAGGCTGTACCTGATACGTGTCAGGTAGTAATTTTGGCATTTCCCTGCTTTGCAGGAGTTCATATGTTCCTCCCATGCTGCTGTGTTGGTTGTAGGCTGGGTTGTCTTCAGAAGAGGATTTGATGTAGCCTTTTGTTTGTTTAACACAGTTTGTTTGTTTCATATGTAACTGAGGATACTACTGGTAGAAGTTTTTGCAATGGAGGTGTTCAGAAGAAGCCTACTCCTCATTTTGTGCTCCATATTGAATAGTTCATTATAGGTGGTGGCTTGTATGAGAAGGCTTGAATAGCTGGTTTGATAGCCAAAAGCAGGTATTTTCCATTTCATGCAATTGAAAGCCAAGTGCTGGTCACTTGGCTTGGGACGTGATCTTCTGAACACAGCCTGAACACTTAGGCAGACATCTGTGTTTTCCAATTGGTTACTAAACAGTCTTTTTTTCATCTTTTTGCATGTACATACTGCATAGATTTCCTAATAAATCAATTATTACTTTGGAACTGGGTTTATCAGAAAGTTGGTCCTATCTCTAGATTCTCTTATTGAAAACACCTTTATTGAAAACAAGGTGCACAGTGTATTTTTCACTGCGAGTAGATCTGGAGTGTTTTGATCTCTAATGATTCAACTCCGTTCCTCTTTTCACACACGTTGAGCCAATGCCTTCGGCTGAATTAGGAATGTCATAGAAAAAAAAAGAAGCAAGAAAGCTGTTGTATTAGTGTTTTCAAGACTTTTCTCCACAGATTCCACATGACAGATACTAGAAGCTTCCCTGGCTGGTTTTGATGCTGCTGCACGTTTTTCACCATGTGAACAAGAGTTATTCTCTGGTAAGGACCTGTGAAGGTACAAAATTGTTGGTCTTCGGCTAATTATAATGTGTAACAGCAAAATAGCTGTTGTCCAATTTTTTGCATAGTAACTATCAAGATAGCATTATAGCTGATCTAAGAAAATAATATTCCACATGTAGCTGAACCATATGTCACCATCCCTGATAACAAGGCCATAAACTTAGATTAGCTCATGCTGTTTGAAAGAACTGAGCAGAATATTGCTGGGTGGGGAGGAAACTGAGAGTTGGGGCTTACTCTCCTGGATGTCCCAGTTCTTTGTTTAATACTTGCCTATGTGACACAATGTGACTGTCTCAGGGTGACATCTGCATTTGTATTATGGTGGTGGGTTCTGCTGAGCAGCCTTTTGGGGAGAAAGCTCTTCCTTATGTTCTGCAGGCTGCTTCAAACACTGGTCTGCTTGCCCATTAACTGTGAGATTGGAATAACTAGGACCATATCATCTTTCTGCTACATTCTTCTGCAGGGTTGTTTACAGTTATCTTCGGCATGTGCTTCAAAGTCTTGCAGTGGCAGGGCTTCCAAAGCAAAAACTATTTTAGTACAGGAAACATCTAATGAAAGCAGAACATACCAAAACCTATTCCATAATAAGCCAGAGTTTGTTTTCATTCTATTGAAAATTCTTGGTGAGAAAGTAAGTATAAACTCTAAAGTAACATTTATTTGTATTTCTTTCAGCTCAGGCTTCTCAAGGAACACTTGAAGGACAGAAATGTCCTCTTCTGTGAGCTGGAGTGGCTTAATGTGGACTTTTCTGTTTATAAGTAGCATCTTCTTAAACTTGTTATTAGCTATTGATTGAGAAATGTCCTGTAATCCTCGATTTGCCTAATATTTGTACACAGAACAGCTGTGGGAGACTGGAGCAGAACAGTGTATGCAGCACATGGCAAGCCTAGACTCCGGCAATAGTTTCTTTGCTTAGTGAAGAATCCAGATTTGCTCCCTGCAAGCTGTTTTTCTCTGCAGTGTGGTTACAGAAGCAGTAGGGAGTTTTCAGAAGAACCTTGAGTGGCCCTTGTATCCTTATGGAGAGATACCTGGAAAATGGTAACTTCATGATGATTCAGTGCTGCATTTCAGCAGCTTTGAGTTACAGTGAGTTGCTTACATGATCCTGCGGCACTTGAGCCAAAAGTAAAGGTGTGGATTATTTGCCTGCCAGGCATCTTGTCCTGCCCTGAGTTATGCTCTGAAGAAAATCAACAGCTTGGGAAGTTCAGGTTGAACTTAGGTTGAAATGAGGAAGTAGGAAGAATTTCTGCACACAACATACTTATTACTGTCAGTTCTTCAGCACATCTGCATAATGCTAGGCTGGAGCAAGCTTGTTGGATGTTCTCTGTAGGGCAACCAAAATCTGTGGGTAGAACCTTGAAACTCAAAGTCCTCTCTTCTTAACCCATTTTTCAGAAGTCAGAATACTTTTGGAGCTGATTGCCTCCTTGTGAGACCCTGAATCAAGAGTGATGGTGATCACCATTTCTTTATGATGCCTGTTATGTTGTACCTTTTCTTATTCATTCTGTCGCTGCGACAAGCACTAGCTCATGTCTCCCATTCACTTCTTTCACCTTCTCTGCTCACTGCTTCAGCAAAGAACTGTTTGATTCTGACATAACTACTAAAAACAGGAAGGTTAATAGGAGGTGAATGGTGAACCTTCCTGCCACTAAGCTTGAAAACTAGTGAGGAAAGGAAGAGAATTACTTAGAGAGGATCACAGGAGGCCACTGGCTTCCAGGTTTCAGAAGGATAAAGCATGGAAGACAGACCAAAGCCATGCCAGGGTAAGGTGATGAATGCAGCTTGCAGTCTTTGTTCCAATATAGCAGAATTAGTACAGGCTGTGAAAATACTTGTTTCTGGCCAATCTGTCTTTTCTGAAAGGTGTACTGCTTTTCACTGAGTAACAGACTGGAGCATCAAGAGAAGGCTGTGAGGGGAAAGATGTCT
>JBCJKH010051875.1:1808-17390 GCA_039877255.1 Loriculus beryllinus
GCAAAAAAATGATGCTGCTTTGTAAGTCTTTCAAATCACTTAGATACAGATGTCTAGAGCAACTGCTAGCTGTTTCTAGTTCTACCCAAGCCTGTAACACAATTGCCATAGATTCTGACTCAGTTCCAAATTCATTAGAAAGCATGGCAGATTCTTCAGTTCTCTTGACTAGTAAAACTGCTTTGTAATCAAACTCTACGTCCATTTGGGCCAATTGGTGACTTCAACATAAATGGAGATGAAAACTCAACTCTTTCTGATAGAGCTTGTTCCTGAAAAAAAAAAAAAAAAAAAAAAGTAATAAAACCAGCATTGACTTGCATATTTACTGGAAGAAGGTGAGGGTGTTATTGCTGCCAGCTGTCTTCGCAACTTTTCCTCCATCCCAGTGGATGATTAGCTGAGTTACTGGTGAGCCTCAACTGCTGCAAGCACAGTATTTTAATATCTAAAATCAGAGAAGGTTTCCCTGGAGTTCCTGCTGTTTAGAAATGACAAAATTGTGTTGCACAAAGGCAGGGAAGGGTGGATGACTGGAGGGTTGTTTCCACTAACCATACCATCGTATGCCTCTCACATTGTCACATGGGACACAATCCTCATAGTTCTTTGTTGGAATGACCATGCAATGCTTTAAGGAGATGCTAGCTTTGGGGAAACAAGCTAACATAGAGACAGAAATCTGTTTCCCCTTTGTTTATAGTCTCCTAAACTTATTTGGCTTTAGCTGGCAAGAATTAGACCGAGTATAAAATTCAGTTTTACTTCATGGTTCTATTATTTGTTTTATTCAACTCTACAGTGTTGTGGTACCAAAACATCATCCCAACTTATGCATTATTTACTAGTTAATATCTTGAAACAGATGTCTCTAAATAAAGTAATTTTGTTTTCCTCTTTCTTGTCTGCCTGAGGGCCAAATCTGAAGAACACCTCCTTGATAATGTGCAGCAGACTCAAGTCATAACTTTGGAATCACCCAACTCCTGTCAGAGTAGTACCTTGAGACATAAGAAATCGGTAGCAATCTGTGTCTCCAAGTCATTGTCAGTACTTCCCAGTTCAGTACTCTATTATATCTCTGGCTTTTAATCAGCTATTTTAGCCCTGCACACATACTAATTTGAAGGATTTTCTATTTTTTGCAGATCTGTGTGGCAGATAGTTCATTTATCAAGGGGTGGTCTGTCTGGGTGAGGAAAAAGTAGGCAAAGATCCATAAAAGCATGTGCAACTCTCTAATTAGCCAAGTGGAACGTTCATTTAACCAATGCATTTAACTGTGTATTTAGCACATATTACCTTTTCTCTATGTTTTTCAAGCTGGTGCTGAGCAGCTCATAAAATACTGGGATGAGGTCTGTATGTTTCTTTTTTTCCCTCATGGGATCACATTACTGATCTTTCCATTAGGTGTTGGTGACATTTACAGACTAGCAAAATGTTTCATTGCATGAAATTTCACAAAGTTGAAATGCCCCCGAAAACTCTGTTCACAATCTTCTCCCTATCACGCAATAGCTGTGTCTTTCTGGTCTTTGGAAAGCATATAGGCTGCAGGGAAACAAGGTCTCAAGTGTCATAGGCTAGCTCTCTAGAGGACTTTGATGCTCAGGATCAGAGACACGAATGGGTTCAGCATCTCACCGGGGCTCAAACAACACGAAAGCTTCTTGATGAAGGGATGAAAGATAGATCAATGAATTCTGACTACATCTAGACTTTCTGTCCAGATATGAATTAAAACGGACAGTTTTAGGGACTGCCTGAAGAGGTGTCAGAAAATAGCTAAGAATAGTCATTGGTAACTAGATTGCCGATATCGATTTTTCATGTATTTTATCAAATCTGAAAGTTGATCTGAAGAGCAAGAAACCCAGAAGGTTTTTTTCTTCATCTATTGTTTTCTTAATTTCTCTATTTTTTGACATCACTTAGCTTATGTTCTCATAACCTTCATAGAGAGTTTTTTTCTGATATTCTTATGTGAGTGTACTAGGAGAAGGTTAAGTTTCTTCAACTCAAAGTCAACCTCCCAGACTTTCTAATTTTATCTAAATAAAGCTTGAGATTAGATATTTTATGAGATATTTTAAATAGTGTGAAAGAATTTCATCTAAGCAGGACTATCAGTGTACATAGTAAAGAGATCTCCCAACCTGCGAAGGCAGCAGCTTATGAAAAATAAGGTTATGTGTAGGGCAAAACAATTAGCCATGTCCCTGTTTAAAAGAATGGGGCATGAGAGTGTAGGCGAAGGAAGGCCATGGCAGCTCCCATGGTTTTCACTGGAGTTCATAGTGTACCTGGGAGAGAGAAGATGTATTGAGTGACAGCAGGGAGTGTAGAAACGCTAACATTGTGATTTAGGTGGTAGCAGGGGAGCAGGGTTTATATTCTGGGTACTAGAAAGTGGAAAAGACAAGCATCTATTGAATACAAGTAGAGGATGAAAATACGATGAAGGTGGTGAAGACAGCCTAGAAAAACATATAGTTTAGGATCTACTGGTTTGGGTACAGAAGAAAGCCTGAAGTGATTCATTCATGGGCCAGTAATCACAAAGCAGAAAGGAAACAAGCAATACCCTGCTGAGTCCACAGCCAGAGCTGTAACCACAAAGCCATCCTCTTCACAGCTGCACTCTGCATCTCACAATTTACATACCTTCCCTATAGATTTATTCACCCCAGCAACACTTGGCAAATCACATGTTCTGAATTTTAGAGAAATTTGCAGAAGAAGAAAATCAGACATTTCTAGCTGAAAATAGTGTAAAAAAATAAAAATTTAAAACAGTCAGGGTGTTTTGTCACTGAAAGCAAGTTATCTAATTATAAAGGACACAAGACCAAAGTCAACTAATTGTTCACAAATTTCTCATCCTTACCCCTGTCAACCTTTAATGTATGTACACCCACAACAATTACCTGGCAGCTATCCACAGCATTCACAAAATTAAGCAAATGGACAATGCATGCCAGGCTTGGCTCTCCAGCAAACCACACAATGCTCTGCCACATTTGGCTTCTCTCAGCAGGTACATTAGTTAGGGTGTATGAACGTAATCAGTTGGAGCGAATGCACACCAATGAACATGCTAGGAAGAGTGGAGACACTTGACTTTCATGACAGATGAGGAGAGAGAAAAACTGTGACTGATCTGCTTTGGCTTCTCTCGCTTCCAGCACTGTCTATGGCAGTGTAATCCTATCTTCAGTCACATACAGAGCGATGTAGTCTCCCTAGGTTTCTATCTTTGTCTCTATCATGCATGTCCAGTGTAGACAACAATACCTAGAAAGGGCCTGAAATAGAGTAAGCATTCTCTGAAAGAACTGCTGAAACTTTAGAGGGTGCTTTTGTCACTCAACAAATGATGATTGAACTGGTCCTAATAAGTACTAGAAAGTAAAAACAACTGTATTGAGAAAAGATGCAGGTATCCAGATCTCTAGGGCTGAATTTCAAGATCCAGTCTTTGCTGGGTAACTTCAGCTTGGTCTTTCTCTGAAAACTACATTTGTTTTGTTCTTGAGCCAACTATTAAAGATACCTCTGGGAAACTTCATTGTCTAATATATCCTGTCTCCTGTTGTTCTTACTTGGCCTTGCTAGTGGGATATCTTGCCCTTCCTCTTGTTTTTTCTTCTTTGCAGAAAGCCAAACACCACCACAGAGAGAGAAAAAGGATCAAACCGTGCCTCTAGCCAAGCTAAATGAAAAACTGATACTATTTCTGACCATACCTCTGTCCTTATCACTTGGTCTTGGATGATCACGCTTCCAACTTCATCTGCTAGAGAAGTCTTCAGTGAGGATGGCATATTGATTTACTTGTCCTCTACAGAAATGATTTAGGATTATTCTCCAGCAAGCCCTGGCTTTTGTAATTATTACAGCTGAAGACTGAAAAAAAAAAGGCGTTTGTATCCTTATGTCATTTGAAAATATGCAATAATATAATAAGAACCTCAGCACGACCAAAAGAACATATTCAGCACATTCTAAATACTTTTACTTTAGCACTCTGTAGCAATAGCTGCATTTTCATCTTATCATCAACTAAAACCAAACAGATATTAACATGAGACGTTGTGATCTTTGAAACTCCTTAGATCTATTTCCCAGGAGAACTCTGAATTGTTTAGAGAGCAAAACGGCTGCTATTACTCTCTCGTAATAGGTAATTCAGTCACTCTGAACACTAAGATACCTTCAGAGGGGATTCTGGATTGACAATAAATAAAGAAATGAATTGTAAATATTGCACTCAGAGCTTGCAGCTGAATTAATGCAAATAATGGAAGGAAGAAAGTTCCTATGAGAAACCCTTACAATTGCAAAGTAGAGTCCAGGTTGTCTATCTGGTTTTTTCTATCTTCAAGTTAGCCGTTTACCGTTAGCCAACCAGAATCCTTCTATGGTCAACAGAGATGAATAGGCACCTACAGAGAGTGAGTCATCATGTCTATCTTAGGAAAGGATGAATCATACCCTAGAAGGGCATTTCTTTCTCAGATCTGAAGAGAAGTGCGAGCAAGTGAAAGAGGTGTTCAGGTTTTTCCAACTGCAGAAATGCCGCAATAAAAATAGTACCTTTCCTTACAAACTCTGTCTTGCTTATATCTTCAAACAATCTTGATGGCAACAATAATGTTCTGTAAAGAGAGTTTAGTTTAGATGCTTATCTGCCTAGTAAATGAAGTTATATGAATCCCATGTAAACTGTTTACAAACTTTTGTCTAAAAGTTACACATACTTTTGCAAAGGTTATGAAGAATGCTTTGAATGCCTTTAGAGTGTTTTTAAGATACTTCAAATGTTTATCTGATAAGCTGACTCGTAGTTCTACTTTGAAAGTTGTCTGAGGTACATTTATCAACACTTTCATCAAGCTTTGCATACAATTGCCATGAGATTCAATCTGAATAAAAATGAAATGTTTTGAAATGCCTTTGCTTTGTAGTTTTTTCCCCTTCCACTTCAGAATGGAAATTGTTTTCTGGCTAGCTCTGAGTGTAAGAAATTCAGCTTTATTGAAGCATTATGAAGGGAAAGGATTAGTTAAAGAATCGATATTATGTTGAGACACATCTATTAATCCAATTCTTCTAAACAAACTTACAAAACCCCAAAATGATATGTATCTAGTCAGTATGAAAGCTGTCTTCAGCATATTTAACATATATGGTCTGAAGCAAGTATTCTGAAGGGAAAATATTGGTTTCTGTTCCAGCAGTATAAGAGAACATTTCTAAAATCTGTTCTACACTGGAGCTCAAGTCAGATGACTGTTGTTCCTGGCCATAAAGCACATGAATCCTGAAAATAGTCTCCTGAGATCTGTAGCCTGAGGCTCTAAATCCTAAAGGCCTTGATACTTAGATAAGGCTTCATTAAGGGAAAATCAACTCTTCAAATCCTTAATCTGACTAAATGTGAATATAAGTGAAATTTTGAGGAAGCAGCTAAGCTTGAGCCAGTCAGGGTAATATGATCCAACATTTCAGATTGTGGGTTCATTTTTTTATTGTTTTTGGAGTTTATTGAATATTTCCCTCAATAATGTTTGTATTCGTGGCCTAAACAGAAACGAGGATATACCTGCTTTTACCTCTCTATGACCACATTTTCCAGTATGGATTGAAGCTTTTATCCATTTGCTTGTGGTTATCAGTTGACCAGATATCACAGGTCAGCTGTTACAGTGAATAGCCAAGGAGGCATGTTAAATTAAAATTAATCTAAAAATCCCAGCACACACGAGAGTATTAAATCTAATGGTCCAAGTTTCTGGTCTGATAAACAGGTCTAGAAGAACTACACAAGACAAGTGCAAAGCAATTCACCATAAAGTTATGAACCTTAGATCATTTTTTACATTGTTAGGCAAAAATGAAGACAGTATGAGCTGGTAGTATAGGTAAGTTCTTTTAGACTTGTTAGTGGGGGTTGGAACTTGATGATCTTTAAGGTCCCTTCTAACCTAAGCCATTCTATGATTCTATAATTCTATGAAAAACACCACAAGGTTCAGCTGGTGAAAAGTGACATATTTCAGCTGGCCCCATAGGTGTCATGTCAACATGTACCAGCTGAAATTCTGGCATGACAACCAGAGATATTAAGATATGGCCTGTTTTTTTCATGACTAAAGCCAGGGTGCCAACTCAATGAAAAACTGTGGAAGAGCCATTAAAAAAGCATTTTAGCACTTTGGAAACCAAGAGACCACATTAAAAACTTTAAGTGGACTAATTACTTGAACTACATTACATTCCAAACCTAAGCTGAGTTTTTACAGCCCTGTATTTCAGTCCTTGCTGTTTCTTACTAATGAAGTTAGCTATAAAATAAACAGGATGATGTTCTGCTTTTTACTGACCTGACAAACATAAAGTCTTTTTATGTCTCAGAGCAGAGGCAGAATGCAGGCGATGAGGACAAAGTTAAGTAGCTCTGTGAAAACACACGTTCTCCAAGCTGTAGGGAGAAGCAATATTTGTACATATGACAAAAATTTGGCTCAGCTCACAGTCAAACATGTCTGTTCCCCAACCCAGCAAATATGCAAGTCATGTTTTGGCGCTTGTCTTGATGCCAGATGGTTACATGTGACAACATTAAAAGCAGGATCAATGTGATCTCATAACAGTTAACATAAGGAAGGTTTTGTACGACTAAACAGTAGGGCATTAAAGTTCACTACATCTGATAGCACAGTCTGATGAAGAGAGTTCTCTTTATCTGAGATACTGGGGCTGTGATATTACAATTCTCATGCAGTGCCATGGATCTTTGTGCCTCCACTATTATTCTGATGGTCACAGGGTCACGCAAACAGAGCCGTGATACTAAAATCTGCTCCCCAAAGCACAACTCTGTTTTTACCCAACAATATCCTTCCAAATTCCACAGAGAAAAACTATCCTTAGCATATTAAAGAGCAAAACAGGGCTTCAGAGAGCCCTTTTCTTAGGGTAATGAATGAAACTTATTCCTTGGGTTTTGAGAACTTTGAAAAACCCAACAGCAGTGAATTTAGCTTTAAGCTATAAGATGCAAGTAGTGTAAAAAATTCATGCTGGACTTTAATGGGTGAGGAGCTCCTTACAACAGGTTGATTACCACTGATGGATATTTGCTACCCACAGAGCTGAAGTACGCAATGCAAGAGTACCAGAAGCTTCTTGCTCCAGTCCTCCCACAGAAAAGGTTAGCCTGCTAATTGCTGGGTAGCATGTTTGGTTAACTCTGCTAAACAGGCTTCAATTTTGTGAGTGGAGTTATTAAAAAGGCATCACCTGATGGAATGAGTTTCAATAGCAGGGAATCTACTGACATGAGTGTGCAGCTGCTGAGAGACAGCCAGATACTTTTGCTATCATGGCATTCATTAGCAAACTTGGATCACTGCTAAGTTTTCAGTGGTGCTGTATCACTTATGACACATTGTGCATGGTAACAAGAGTGCTTTTCTCTTTAGGAAAGAGTAAGCTTTTCCTCTGGGCACAGTGTAGCTGAGAGCAGTCTGCTGCCTGTGTTTCTAGATGGTGCTTCTGACAACCTGAGAGAAAATGCCATGAAACCTCCCCTTGACTCTTGCTGAGCTACAATCATTGTAAATGCTGATTCCACAAAAGAAATCTATACAATAAACTATGAAAACACTGGCTTTTAGGCAATCCCTAGGAGAAATTCACAGGTAATTTTCTTATTGTGATTTATCTGATTCTAGCATAATTACATATATTTATCTATTGTTTTTAAAAATAACCCAGGGCAGCAATATAAAACCCATGGCTAAGGCAGCTGAAACACACCACTGGATGTTTTGTAGTAACTACTAACTCAACTATAGGGTGGATATTGCAATACTGCAATTAGCACCTGAAAGCCAAGTAACTCTTATATGATTTCCACTGGAGTTTCTCCATGATGTATTTTAGCCATACTACCAAGTTTCTGACCATTTATTAGTGGTTTATCATAGATCCAAAATATACTTACTAGGCTTAGGAACTGATAAATCCTTTAATGCTGTATCAAAAACTTCCGATTTTCTTTTTATGAGGAAAGGAAATGTTAACCGGTTCCTTCCTAGAACAGCAGAACTGAGGTTCAGAGAGGACAGAAATCGCTATCACTGTTTTGAATTCAATGGGAAAAGTTCTTGATCCAGCCACCCAAGCACCTGGTAGAAGGAAATTACCGAGCCCATACTCTATGTTCACCTTGCTTAGAGATTTTCTATGTGTTGAGGTGCTTCTTCTTTACACAGAAATTTTGCGGACCCTGTTCAAGAAGGACCCTGTTCAGGAAGTACCTTGTTCAACCACACAAAATTAAATAAGATGTATCACTGGGGTTCAGAGCATTTGTTTTTCTTTTCTCTTATTGATGTTAACACCAAACCATTCTATTGTTTAATTAAGCCAATATCAGATCAGTGATATAGGAGAAATAGAGAGAATGTCACAAGAGAAACAGCAGACAATAGAGCTTGACCTGGAGATAGAAATGAACTTAGAATGCAGTGATAATTGTTCATCTTCCAGTAGGTTTTGGGAATCAAGACTATGACATTCACTTGTGAATTTATAGGCAGCTCAGATGAAAGATCTAGATTGTTTATTACAGATACAGAAAGAAAGAGAGATTTCATTTCACAGTCTTTCTGAATAGATTATTTACGTTTGGGAAGGTAGCCAAGACTTCATGCATCTTGCAGTCTTTGTGAAAGGAAATTTGCTGAAGGCAGCCTTCTCATGTAGGATGAGAAGCATAGCAGTACAATGGCCCTGGTAGTAAATTACAGGAATAGTGAGCAGAAATTATCAGATTAATATATGGATTGCTAAAAAAAATGCATTCTAATGCTATTTTTCTTGCTTGGACTGCAATACATGCCATACACCAAACCAGTCATCTTCTGTTCATTATCTGCAGACAGTTAATTTAGTTCAATTGCAGAAAGTAAAAATAACTCCAAAATTCCCTAGGGAACAAAAATCCAAACAAACAAACAAACTAAAAAGTATTACATATGCATATTCACCAGTGAAACAGATAATACCTGGATGAACAAAAATGAGAAGTAGGCAGCAGGGTGATGTTAGAACTTCCTATGTGTTCACCACTCCCAGTAGAAGACATTGCCCTATGTGTTTATTTGGATTGTTATATATTCTGTCGTCTTACTTCATAGCTGTCTCACTGAATGGAAAACAATATGACTAAATGCCTCTTTGCCTAATGATCATGTTGGAATTAGATTCGAAACAGGTATCGCTGGAAACATATTTTCCAATTATATAGACAGGATATGCCTAAATACATGTGCATATAATCATAGAATGGTTAGGGTTGGAAAGAACCTTAAGATCATCTAGTTCCAACCCCCCTGCATGATGATGTTGATCACTGTAAATATCATAATGGAGGAAAATAAGATGAGAAGGACTGCCATTTTGGGTTAAATGACACTGCATATTCTACAGTGAATTTAAAATCCATCAGTATCCAGCTGGGATGTGAGGGACTTATTCACACTCTTTCAGTTCACACTCTTAAATTGCTGTAAGCACAAAACTCCTAGACTGTGTGTTTTGGCTTTAGGGCTGAATGAGCTTGTCCAACCATACCAAAGCTGTGTCTTCTCCTAGCTTTCAGCTGGGAGAAATTGAAGCTTTTGTCTTGCCTTCACAATTGCTGACATCCCAAAGGCAATGACGTCTAAATACAATTTCTTAGCATTAACTTACCGGAAAGGATGCCATCCCTGGAAATACCACATTCATGAGTAGGTTACTTCAAGACTGGCAAGACACAACCTATTTAAAAGACAGTTGATCTAAACACATAGGTGTTTAGAAACTTAGGTTCAGTTTCTTATTGTTTCTACAATATTCTTTTTTTCCAGGAAAAGAACTGCCATTTAAACTCAGATAAGCAGCCTAACCACTCTGATGATGTGTCTGAATACACACTTCAGAGTAATGTGAGAAAGAAATAAATACCTCATAGTGAAAACATGTTTTCAGCAGGAAAAAAAAAAAAAAAAAAAAAAGTAAAAAATAGTTGGATGAAGCATAAGTTTAAAATTTTGGAGATAATGAGGGGTTTTTTTTCTCCATATGTTCTATTTAAGCATATTCTTTTCAACCATTTCACTGTTAATCCATTATTAAATGTGTTAAAAAGGCACCAAAAAAATTAATGACAGACTAGCTGCCAAAATAAGACTCTCAGTAAGTGCTTTTAGAAAGAAGGAATCTAATTAGTTCATTGGTTAATGAAGTAAACCAGAGGAGATTGGCTATGGAACCAATCTCATTCATTGCTTTTGCTAACTCCTAAAATGGGGTGGGATGTCTCTCTTCATGGCCTAGTTATCATCCTGGTGCAAAGGAAAAGGAAAAATGTAATTAGTGTCTGGGCTAATTGGTGACACATCTTGTGACATGCTGCCCTGGCAGATAGATTAGTATATAGTATAATTATGTACCGTCACAAATGTGATATGGCATAACCATTTATGTTATAAAGGGGAAAAATAGGAAACGCTCCAGCTTTCATTGAATTCCTAGTATAAAAGGTTGCTGGAAGCACTATCCTGTGTTTACATTTGAAATGTTTTTTCTGTATCTGTGCTGAATTGATTTCTGATCATTAAAGACAAATCTTCAGGCTAAATATATTTCTTATCTGAGCAGGATTAAAAATACAATAATTCAGCTGTCCAAATGAGGATCGGGTTCAGGTTCATTTGCTCAAACAGTCCCTATTCAGCCAGAGCACTTCCATCCCAGGAGCTCCCCCCTCCCAGCCACAAGTCAGACATACAGTATTATAAATCTCTCGTACATAAGCAAGTGGCAAAGCTGCATAAGCTGGTATCATTAATTTTATATTTCAGCTGAACTAGGCTGTGGAAAAAGAATGTTAGCATTTGACCAGAGCCAGCTGCTAACTGGCACTGCATATATTTCAGTATGGATAGCAGGGGAAGACCAAGATGATGGATATGCTCACAATCACACCACTGCCTTCTGGGCTGCTGTACATAGAAACAGTAGTCAGCTGTTGTATAGTCCAGTGTACGCACTACATTTAAGAAGGACCTTTAATTATTTTTCAGCAAAAGACACCTCCCAGTCACTTGGAACAAAATGTAATGAAACATGAGGCACTGGAATGGGTTGCCCAAGGAAGTTGTGAGTGCTCCATCCCTGGCAGTGTTCAAGGCCAGGTTGGATGAAGCCTTGGGAGGCATGGTTTAGTGTGGGCTGTCCCTGTTTATGGCGGGGGGGTTGGAACTGGATGATCTTAAGGTCCTTTCCACCCGCAAAGATTCTGTGATTCTATGATTAATGAAATGAAACGAGCCGAGCCCAGCCCAGCCGCGCTCGCAGCCCATTTCCAGTGCCCAAACTTTGCCGGTGGGCTGGCCGGGGGCGGAGCCGGGCTACAACCGCGGAGCTGCTTCGGCAGCACGGGTACCGCTGTCCTCGCCCTCCCTCCCCGCAGCGAGGCCGCCCGCGGAATGAGCGTCCCCCGGGCGGCCGCCGCTGCAGCTTCCACTCGGGCGGGCGGGCGCAAAGCGCGGCTGCCGGCACGGTCGCCGCAGCGGGTGCGGAGTGAATGACAGAGAAGGGCGGCGCGGAGAGGCAGCCCTGGGGTCAGGATGCGGCCGTCCGCCAACATCGTCAACCTCCTGCTGCTGTCCTTGCTGGCCGGCCTCGGTCCGTCCAAGGTAGGAGCCGCCCGGGCGCCGTCTCGGAGTTGCCGGCCCGCACACGGCGGCGAGCGACGCGGGGCGGCTGTATAGCTGCGGGGAGAGGCGGGTGCGCGTCCTTGGTTGTCCGATGAGCTAAGCGGGAGAGTTCGTGATGGAAACGGTGGTGTCGGGATTACCGGCTGCCCGGTGCGAGGCGGGGATTTGCGGTTGGAAGGGCTCCATGGGCGCGGGCTCGCTGCAGCCGGGCCCGGGGCATTAGCGCGCTGAGCACCCGCGGCCCTGATCTCCCCACGACGACCCACCCGCGATCGCTCCACGCACAAGTTATATCAGCCGTCGGGAGAGGAGCGGGGCGGCGGGGCTCGGCTGAGCGGAGCAGCACGTTCTCTGGTTCAAAGAGGCGTTTGTAGAGCGCGATGGCTGCACCACTTCCGACGAAGCAGCCAGGCTCTGGAAACAGGGATCGGCAGTCGGGGGCTGGGAAGAAATGTGTTTAGAGTGGAACCGGAGGCAGTAGGTGAAGAGCCGGGGTTTAACACTACTCAGGGCTCTGCAGAGGCCCGTTATCTTCCAATGCGTGCAGGACATTAAAAAGACCACATATGATACTGAAATAAGTAAACGGCATGTTTTAGCCATGCAACCTGGCTTGTGAAGGTAGTTTTAGATTAAATCATTTTAAAAGACGCAGAATTGCACTGTACCACCTCAGAGCAATAATGACTGAACCCCCCCAGGCCTGCAGATGTCTGTAGTGCTGCATCTTATAGGAGCAGAACTTGTCTCATTTGTCTTTGTGTGACGGGTAATCCTGTTAACTATGAACGTTAAAACAAAGTAATGAGAGATGAAACATTCATAGAGTATTGCAGACCATTGCCAGCAGTAGTTCATGCTGCGTGGCCACAATTTGTATTGTACATTGATGAATGTCATTTTAATGATATCATTTAGGTACCAGGCAACTGTATGAGGTGATGTTCAGCTCTTCTGGCAGTAATTTTTTCCTTTAAAATAAAGACATTAATCACATAAATGTACAAATATATACTGAATTCTCAGCAGTATGGGTGGGATGTTCCTTTTTAAAAAATGTAAAGATAGAATTTCAAAAGCAATTCAGTGGAAATCTGATTTATGGCTGCAGTATTCTGCCTGCTTTTTAATAAGCATGATACAGGAACAAACAAGCAGGAATGATATAGGATTAATAATGTTAGCTAAATAATTGCATCCGTGTTACTAAGTAGGAGCTATCTACAAGCATCAGCTATTGCTACATCTGTAGACAGGCTCATCAGGCAACGCACAGGAGTTCCACATCTGTGTGGACAGCAGCACATGCCCATGTTATAATCACAGGTTTTGACACGCTCCTTTTTCTTTATTTTTTTTATCTTCTGCTACACTTTGCGAGATCTATTAAGTTGAAGGGATTTCAAGAGGCTGTGAAAGCTGAAAATCCAAAATCTATGTACACACACAGTGTAATACCACTAATGAAGCAAACCAGCTCCAGGTGGCAGGATTATTCTGTTAGTTCAGGTGGCAGACTTATGCCCCAAAATAACAGTGGGGAGAAATGCTTCATTTTACGTGTCTGTCACCATCCAGCACTGAATAGCAGGATGAGCCACTGCAATGCAATGGCATGAATTAACTTTCGAAACTTTGCTTCTAGCCCTTTTTGCTGTGGCATGCTGTGCAGAGGACATAAAAATGGCCTTTTATTCATCAGCTGGTGTGGCATTTTCAGGGATATGAAAATGTTTGTTGCAGGGTCTTTTCACTTTGACAAGAGGACATGAGCCAGAAAGCTCAGAAGTCCTTAAGATGATGTAAAACTAAGAGCCCTTAATGTAAGCCTGGTGTTTATCAGAGATAAATTAGCTTTTCATAAATAAAAACCACAAGATCAAATGGTTACTCAGATCCTTAATTAAGATACTACAGCAGATTAAGTGTGAAAAAGATGCCACATGGCACAGAATCCTTTAGTTTTGTTGACTATGGACAACAGCTTTCAAATGTCTGTGAAAAATGATATATCTAAAAATATTTTCAGGGTTTGGGTTTTGTTTTTTTTTTTTTTTAAGCAAACAAGCACAAGTTGTGACTGAAATCTCACTTTACAAATGGATGTAGTGCTCAGTTATTTATCTTGCTTTATGCTAAATTGAAATTGAATGATAATTTTCTGCCCTGAGGTTGGAAAGCAAATATATCATTTGGAATTAATTGTAGGAAACAAGAGGACGCTAAATTGTTTCTTTTCCAAACATAATTCTGCAATATGTTCATGACTAAACAGCCAACTTTTTTAAATGCCCTTAACACTCACAAACCATTCACCTTGAGAAACTAAATCACATTCGACATTTCAAAGTATCCAAAATACATTTCCATTCATGTCCTATGGAATTTGTATTCAAGGAATAATGCATTTTACTAATCAACTACTTTAAAATAATGCCGAGAGGTGGGGGGAAGAAGCTTTGGATTAGTATCAGGCCATCACTGACTATTGTTCACAGGCATTTTTATTATGGCAGGTCTTTTATACTATACTTACTAGGTTATTTACCGATAGTAAAGTATTTAAGTATCTCCATCTTATAGTAAAATATGTAACAAAAAATATAAATAGTTTGTTCTTAAATTCTAGCATATTAATATTTGATTTTCAGCATAGCAATTTATTGCCAATTCTTTTGGGTTTGTTTGGGTTTTTTTTAGGGTTTGGGATATTTTTTCTGCTAAACATTATAGAGAATATTGACCAGCTCTGGAAATTACTCTTTAAAAAAGCAAAGACATCTCACTGTTGATTAAACATTTAGTGCTAATTACAGACTATCCATGTCATATCTACTTGATTCTTATTTTTCTCTGTATTTACATAGAAAAATACAAGAAAACATTCATGCTAATCTGATTTATTTCCAGCAGTGTGACTAAATATTCAGCAGGAAGCCAGCTACAGGGAAAGGACTTGGAATAAAAAGTCTTTCCTTAAGGGCAGTATATTGAAAAAAGGAGCTACTAAATATGAGGAAACTTCTAAGAGTCACTGCTAGATGGCATCTCTGTGCTTCTTTTCTACAAACCTTGAGTTTTCTGTGATGACCTTCACAGTCTGTAAACTGGACTTCTTTTATAAGGGTTGCTTTTGCTGGCCGTTATTTGATAATCACAGTCAGTATAACCAAGTGAACGTTTTATAGTAATGTAATGTTGCTCCACATAGAAATTAAGCTAAGTAGGTTTCCAAGTCTACATGACAATTACAGAAAACACCTGCTATCTGTATTCCCTGGGATAGGGATGTTTTGGAATATTAACATTAAAGAAAATAAAAGCAAATTTGAAACAAGTCATCTAATTTTGAATGCTTAAACTTTGTATTTTGACCTTTGGAATAGCTGGACTTCTAGATTTTAAAAATCTACAATTTTCACACGTACTCAGACTACACAACTAGCCACTAAAATCTTACTTTTTCACAGATTTCAAGAACTTGTTATTAGGAAGACAGCACTGCTTTAATGCTGCTTTGCAATATGAATTAATTCGTCCCTATTGTGAGATAACAAGAGCACTATGTACACATAAGGATTACTACAATACAGTATTTTTAGAATCATAGAATAGTTAGGGTTGGAAAGGAACTTAAGATCATCTAGGTCCAATCCCCCTGCCATAAGCAAGGACACCTCACGCTAAACCATGTCACCCAAGGCTCTGTCCAACCTGGCCTTGAGCACCAGGGGTGGAACATTCACAACTTCCTTGGGCAACCCATTCCAGTGCCTCACCACCATAACAGGAAAGAACTTCT
>JBCJKH010051876.1:16011-26118 GCA_039877255.1 Loriculus beryllinus
GGTTCTCTGAACCCTGGCCCTCCCCTGGCCGTCCCCCCCCTTCCCCCCCCCCCCCCCCCCCGCCCGAAACTCCGCTCTGGACCAGGCATTCGGCAAATATTTGCCTGCGGGGCCGAGATATTAATAAGCACTTCTCGGCCTCCTTTTATACTCCGGGCGCCCGGGAACGCGGACGGCAGCGGGGCTCCGGCGGGGCGGGCAGGGGAGAGCAGCCATACCTGGCGGGGGGGGGGGCCGGGCTGGCGCCCACCTCCCACCTGCCCCGGGCTGTCCCGGCCGTGACACGGGCAGCCGGACTCAGGGGCAGACGGCGACACCGGGACCAGGGCGACAGCGGGAGGAGCCACTCCGCCGAGGACGGCCATGTCATTTCAATTTAATCTCATTTAAAAAGACGTAACTAATAAATTTGTATGGACGGGGCTGCCGGAGACGTAAAGCAGAGTCGATAGTGGTTCAATCCCATTGAACCCTATTGAAAACCATGACAACAAGGAACAAGCTCCGATTTATCCCGGAGAGTTAAAGCACATTGTGGGAAGGCGTCAATCACCTATTATTCTAGATCTGAACAAATGCAAAATCTTGACTGGAACAAATGCTTCCAACAGGTCCGGGACATAGGGCTACATTTCCCTTTTGTTCACGGCCTAGCAGTTGGCATGTATTTGTGCTCCCCTCGCTCCGACCACCCAGGACGGCTGGGAGGCTGTGTTTGGAGCGGGGAAGATAACTACTGTCACCAAGCACGCTTGATAGGTGGCTGCAGTAATCACGGCCTGGGAATCGTTTATATGGAGCCTGTCCAGCCCCGAAGAAATATGCGGGAAGTTGGCCAAATGGAGCCTTGTGCCCAGTTCATCTCGCCCACAAATCTCGCTGATATAAATCTCGCCTTTCCCTTGTCGTTATTGCTCTGTTGTCATTGTTCCCCTGAAATGCAACCGCTTCCAGAAGCGATACTCGGAGCAGGGCGGGGAGGGGCGACGACGGCCGGGGCAACTGCAAGCGGGTCTGCGGGGCGGCGGGAAGCGGGCACGGATGAAAATGATCTATACACTAGAGTATATACATGTCTGTTTGGACAGGGAAATTTGAGCCAACGCAGCCAGGAGAGTATCTCTGTGTGTACCTGGGTTTCTATTTCCAGGCCCTCAGAGAATCATCACGGGGTTTCAAGTCGTTCATCCGGCGGGGCTTCGAAGGGGCTGCCGTCAAGGGAAACTGCGAGGAGGTTAGGTGCCTCCTTCCCCCGAGGCTTTCCATCCAGCAGGACTTGCCACCCGCTGGTTTTCTAGACCGGCGTCAGGTCCTTCCAGCGAAACGGGCGGGAAGAGACGGGGACGGGCGCTGCGGCACGCGGGTGGGGAGCTTGTCACGCTCCCGCCCTCTGCGGCCCCAAGGCTTGACCCACGCTGCGCTACCCGACTTAATCAGACATTTCTGCCCCTACCCTGCCGCTGAGGACAGAGCCCGCCCTCTGCGGGTTTGAGTTTAAACGGCTCATCGGGCTTCGTGTTCCCGTGGCTTATTTCTTTATAAGTCCTCCCCGGCCACCGAAGCATCGCGGTGAGACGGGGCCGCAGCGGCGACAGGCTGCGAGAAGCCGCTCGTCGGCGGGGGCTACAGAGGAGCTGCCTCCGGGCCCCGGGCCGTGCCCAGTCGCTGTCTGCAGACGTCTGGACCGGGGCTCCGGGCTTGTGCGCTGATGCTTTCAGTAGAGGAAGCAGCTCTCGGGCAGCTCTCTCCGGGCAGGGATGGGAGACGCCCGGATAGATAAATAAAGAAATGCGCCGTGTTTGATATTTTCTCCCTCTCTCCTAGCTTGAATTGTTTCAGTCACACATGCATATCGCCCAGTGGTCACAAATGCACCAATACTCCTTGGTGCTACAACACAAAGGTGCTAAAATATATTTATCTCCTACCCCTCCTCCTGACTCTTGCTTATGGACAGGCGAGTGTCTGGCTGGCTCCCTGCGTTTCCTCAGCCAAGATCACGCTATCACCCTTCCTGGAAGATTGGTGCACCTTTCAGAACCATGCCCAGAGAAGCAAAATCTCCCCCGAGATCCCATCCCGTTCACGCACACACCCGCCAGCCTTCCCCGCCGACAGCTCAACCGAGGTGTGAAAAATCCCCCACTGAGGGTCGGAAACCTGCCAATGACAAGAGGGAGAATTGGAGGTAGCACGACAAACAGCCCGGGGAAATAAAACAAATAGCGACTTAAATTCCTGCCAGGTTTAAAAAGAGAGGGAAGAGGGGAGCAAATAAAGAGGGAGAAGCGGGGACAGGGCTCTCGGCAGGCTCTGCGGATGTCCTGGGAGGATTCACTTTGTCTGCGGATAGAAGGGACGCTGGTGGCTTTGGTGGCGAAAGGAGGGGGGTGGTTGTTGGTCATCCAAATGCCACCCAAGATGTTATTCACTGCTAACAATTACCATTATCTGTCCCCACTTTTGGCTAATCAGACAGAATATGTAATGATGAAGCCTGTTTCCTGCTGTCTTTGGGAGGTAACGGGTTATTCTCTCATGGGGGGGGGGGGGGGTTACACCTACTCCTATTAGGGCTTTAGCACTTGACTAATTCAGGTACTTAGCATCCTATAGACAGGGACGGTTTGAAAGCAGGCAGTGTTTTCAGTGGGGAGGACTGTTTATATAAACAGGACACCTCTGTAAACGACACTAATATTTGGGGTTAGGTGGCGGTGGAAGGGAAGGTCCTCTTGAGCTGGGAGATTCCTCAGTAACTGGGCGCAGTCCTTTCCTCGCAGATTTTAAGGGAGGGAATTCGAGATTTTGGGACGATATTTTTGGTGTGTGTGTAAACAACCTACCATGGCCACATCTGGCAGGATCAGTTTTACAGTGAGAAGCATTTTGGATTTACCAGAGCAGGATGCTAATAGCATAAAGCAAGCTTCTGACCATCACCACTCAGCGAACTACACCGGCTCGCCGTACCGAGGGTGGATAGAAGCAGACAGAAATCACTATCCCTGTGAGTATGAAACGGACAGGAATTCGCCATCTCCGCACAGCTCTTTTATTTATTCCCCCTGTTCCTTCGGGGAAGATGCGAAGAAGGGAATCGCCAATGTGTGTAGCCTACAGGATCGGGGGGATGCAGGATGGGAATTTTATAGAATATTACTGAATTGCAACAATGAAATAACAGGAGTATCCCGGCCATGAGCTTAAGAGAGAAAAGATTAATTTTCACACACACACGCATACGTCTGTCATGTTCCCAGCTATTGCAGAAAGCAAAACCTCAGCCTGTGTCCGCTTGTCTCTCTGTGCTTATCGTTTAAGCTCGCTTCCCGGATTTGTTTGGGTTTTGTTGTTTAGTTTTGTTTTGGGTTTTTTTGTGGTGGCTTTTTGTGGTTGCTGTTGTTTGGTTTTGTTTTTGGTTTTGTTTTGGTTTTTTTTTTTGTTTTTTTGTTTTTTTTGGTTTTTTTTTTTTGTTTTGTTTTGTTTTGTTTTGTTTTGTTTTTTTAATTATTCTTAAATTTTTTCCCTATTGCACTGTTGCAAGAAATCTTGCCTGTGTGTGCCGGCGGGGTTCGGTCACTCCAAGCACCGCCAAGGGAAGCATAGCACATCCCTGAGCCTCGCCTTACTGTGCCTAGATCTACACATCTACCATGGTGGAGGGCAGGCTCCGGCTAAAAGCCCCGGCTCCGCAGCGCATTGGTCTTGCCTTACACACTTACATGGTGCCGCAGATATAGGGCATTTAGTGTGTGTGTGCATGGAGGAAACAGTCCTTTGGATGGATGCCGGAGCCCTGCTAGGATAAGTTGAATATTAAGGTAATCGAGCGGCTGAAGAAAAGCGGTAATGAAAGGAAGGGGCAGCCCAGTGTTACGCTTTAGAACCGAGCGAGCACAGACGCTACCGGCCCGCAAGCCTCTGGCATCCGTGCCCGTGAGGGGCTGAAAAGCCCACTCCGTCCTGTGGCCAGGTTGAATGTATTCAGGGGGGTTAGCTCACATCTCTTGTTGACTGTCGGGATTAATCCGGCCTGGTAAACAGCCAGGGCTCTCCCTGCAGGAGGTGCTTCGGCTCTCGACGGCAGCCGCCTCCCGGGAGGCTGCCCCAAGTCCCGGCCCCTGCTATCCCCTCTCTCTAATCCCCTCGCTGTCCTCAGCTTCCGACGAGAGCGGCCCGGAGCTGAGCTTGCCCGACTCCACCCAAAGGTCGCTCCCCTCCCGAGGCTCGGAGGCCGAAGAGAAGAAAAAGAAGCGGAGGGTGCTCTTCTCCAAGGCACAGACCCTAGAGCTGGAGCGGCGGTTCCGGCAGCAGCGGTACCTCTCGGCGCCGGAGCGGGAGCAGCTGGCTCGGCTGCTCAGCCTCACCCCGACTCAGGTGAAGATCTGGTTCCAAAACCACCGCTACAAGATGAAGAGGGCGCGGAGCGAGGGCCCCGGAAGCCCCCAGCAGCGCCCGCCCACCCTCCTGCGCCGGGTGGTGGTGCCGGTCCTGGTGCGGGACGGGGAGCCCTGCCGCGGCTGCCCAGCCAGCCCCCCGCCGTCCGCAGCCCGCCCCAAGCCGGGTTGTACCCTGCCGGGCTGCAGCGCCCAAGCTGCCATCGCCCTGCCGGGATACCGAGCCTGCCCACCCGCCGCCGCTCTCGGCGTCTTCCCCGCTTACCAGCACTTAGCGCACCCCGCCGTCGTCTCCTGGGGATGGTGACAGCGGCGCCTCGCCCTCCGGGGCCGGACTCATCCCACGGGCGCGGGAAGGCCCGCCCCAGCCCCGGGCTCCTAGAGCGAGGAAAGCACCGAGGCACCGTGGCTGCCGGGCTCGGGCGGGCCGAGCGGCAGAGTGCGGCTCCGGGGCGGCGGCGCTGCCAGGCTCGCTTGGGCAACTTACCCAACGTCGGTCCCACTGAAGGCGCGCACGCCGGGTGCGGCTCTGATTTTGTAAAACCTCTGCTCTTCCTGCTCCTTTACCTGAGATTCCTTGTTAAAGACATAACAATAACAATCCCAGCGACGTAGTTTATTTTAAAATAGCTGTTTCTTCCAGTGACTAATAAAATGATTTTTTTGGAAAAGAATATTTATTTTTTTCCCCGACAGAGAAGTGTAGTTTTGACGGTTGGGGTCTTTCGTAGAATAACCTCCTGTGCCATGAAGGTTGAGATACTTGTCTCGATCGTGCCGGCGGATTTTCAATTTCGTTTATTTTACTCACGTGCGCCGGTAAACCGCGAATAAATTTGCTGCAAGCATCTCATTGTAAGCCAGGTAATATTTCCTACAGAGAGAGTGAACGCGAAGTCCCCCGTTCCTGAAGGAGCCAGGACTTCTCGTTTTGGGCGGCGGTGCCCGAGGGCCCGGTAGGGCCGCGGTTCGCTGAGGTCTTTTTTAGAGCCGGTGAAACAGGATCCAGAATTAAGCGAATCTTCCCGTTAGTCTGGACCTCTTCCAAAGATCTACCGAGGAAAGAAGAGTAGACAAGAGAAAATAGTAACGCCTTTTAATACCCAGAGAATTACGAAGAATTGATTTTATTAATTTTGAGGGGAAAAATTAATATAATTGTTCTGGCAGCGGCCAATGGGGGGAAACCCTCAAAAACCAAACCAAATCAGGTGTCTGAAATACAGACCAGACCTTCTGCCTCCATCCCTCAGATGGAAGTGCGGATCAGGAACACGGAGGGCATATCTGGGAGAGAAGACCCCACGGGGACTGATGCAAACAACCTCCCGCCGAGGAAAGGCTGTCGAGGGAAAGGGACCTGGAGAAGCTGTTTGGTTTGTTTGTTGTCTTTTCTTTATTCCCTGGAAGGGGATAACTTCAGACCAGATGTGCTTCTGAGATGCGTCCTGCTGCCTACACTTTCCGAGGAGCCCTCAGGGAGCAGGGACGCGAAGTGGCAGCATAGCCCCTCTCCTCTGCCCGCGCTGCCTTCCCCTGGGCTGTGTCCCCTCCCGAGGGGCGGCTCGGTTTTGCCTCTGGTCTCCCTGCGGGAGGATCAGACCCAGCTGCAAAGCAGAGCAGGTTGAGGAAGATGAAAAGACGCCGGTCCTCCCTCTCACCTGCATCCTTTTCCCTGCTTGGGCAGGGGCATGTGCCAAGGAGGAGATGCAGAGCGGACCAGGCTTCTGGGATGGGCGGGAAGGACCCGAGGAAATCTGTCACCTGGTTTTTTTTGGGTTGTGGTTGTTTTTTTTTTGGTTGTTGCTGTCTTTCTCCCCCTTCCCTTTATTTTTTCTGCTACCATCAGAAACTTTTTTTTTCCCCTCTTTTTTTTTTTTTTCTTGGTCTCAGCTGCTGGCCACCTTGTCTCCCATATGGATGGGGTTATCTTAGAAGAATCTCCCGGAGAATCGCTCCTTAAACCTCCTTTTGTCTTGGGGGTTGAAAAGAGCATTGTTCTGCATGAAAAGGACCTAGACAAAATCCGCACTGTTTCAATTCAGGACTGTTTAATCAGTCCCTAGTGACAATTTTATGGGTTTTAGGCGGTACAATAGTATCTTTTAAAACCTTGTGGCCTTCATGAAAACAAAGGGCTTGAATTTTATGGGCTTACAACTCCAGTTAGAACAGTACCAATGTGTATGGGAGATTATCAAATTTGTATCATAAAACCCCTTTATAATAAATGATTGCTGGAAGCTGGGGAGGGGCGGGAGAAGAAGGGACCCGGACTTCAAGGAGTGGACTTTGTTACATGTAGTTTTAAAAGTGCACATGCTGCTTTCTATCTTAACCCTTTGCAACCCAGCTGTGCAGTGGGACCAGCCGTGGAAATAATGTGACATCGTCATTAGAAACGGAAACAAAGACAACAGGAGAAGAGCTCTCCTCTTCCTCACCCCAAATCTACCCTCCTTCAACTTGTTGAGGGTTTGGCAGCACCTCACCCAGAAGGCTTCTTCCCTGGCTCCTTGGTTATCTGGGCTTCTCTCCTGTCCTGGAGCCCACACATGGACATAGGAAAGATCTGTAAAATAAGAGGTCTTCATTATGTTACTCCTGTTATCAGTTATTTCTCGTACAGGCAATGGCAGAGGGTACTATGGTGTCTCTTCTCTTCCCAGCCCCAGGCTGCAGTGATTTCCTCTCATCACCCACTGCAATGTCCGCTCATACAGGTTTCCTTACGCAACATGTGCCGTTTCTTAGTGCTGCCTTCTACCAAGGCCAGGGAATGAGAAAGGTGTAATTCTAGGTGCAAGCAAAAGCTGAGGTAGTGCCCTTGCAGGCTGAGGTGTAAAGGGCAGAGGAAGGATGACAGAGTCAGGTTCAAGCACTTGGTAAAGCAGACCCCTAAGTTTGATACATACAAGTAGAAAGAAGAATATATTAAATATGTCAATTCAATAGACTATGAAGGTTTACAGTAACAAGCAAAAGTCTTGTGAGGAAGAGCGGGTGGACTGAAAATACTATTTTTCCAAAGTCATGTCTAAATTTTAAGTGTATTTAGCAAGGGAAAGTAATATGCTAACCTTACCAGTCATTAAGCCATACCTAGGAGACATATCTTAACAAATGTCAGTAACAGCAAAAGAAACTTACAGCCTTTCTGTTATGTTGGCTTGGTTTTTAATAAGGCATGAAATAGTCTCAGTTGTTAATTTGGTGTCTGGGTTGGTTTTTTTATTCCACCTCAAAAGATGAAAGCCCACACAACCTCTGCCTTTCTCCCTTTCTTTGGCTTGACCAGATCTCACTTTCATCCTCCAATTGCAATGAAACTAATGACAAAACATGCCATGGTCAAGTTTGAAATGCTACCTTCAGCTAATGAAAAGCATTGCTATCATCTTAAAACATCTTCCCAGATGCCTTATTCTTAGTCAGTAAATAAAATATTGACTTTGCAAAGGTCCAGCCCTATTTCAGAGGGAGCCCCTGACCACGTTCGTTAACTCAGAACTCAGGCATTAAAACAAAATGGACAATAGTTCTGAAAAAGCATATAATCGAGCTTCTCTGCAATAATTTATGAAACTGGAGTGTGCAGTGGCCAGTGCATATCCATCATCAGTCGTTAGATGTACACACTATAAATGTTGAAAATTGCAACAGATGATAAACATCAGCTCCCAAGCAGAACTCTGCTGTGCGGGTTTAGGGAAAGCTCCTAGGAGCCTTGCAGTATGTATGTCTGGGTTAATAACCCATCTGAACTGTGCTGTTGACTTAAGTGCATGTCATGTCTGTGGAGACTCTTTGGACTTTTCAGCATTTCCTGCCTTGTAGCATTTGTCAGGAGTAAGCTTCCCACCCCTGGTTAGAGCTCAGCTGATACTAGAGGGGGACAGCGGGCTCACTTTGCTTTCAGAAACCGGTGGTACCCAGCACTATCTGTGGAGAAGCACAGGCTTCAGTGTCCTGGTACTCAGTGTCCTTCACAAACAACAGCCCATTAACTAAGGTAGTGTCTTACTGGACTCAAAAACCTGCTGTTTCTTAAGAAGATGGGAACAATGAGAATACAAGCAATAGCAGTTTCTGAGCTTTACTAATTGCACTCAGCCCTTTCATCAAAAATCTAGACAGAGCGTTTCTTTTTTCTCAGCTGGTGCTTCCAACCCTTGAGCACCAGTCCAGTCCTATATATATTGCCAATCAGGTAGTGTACTTCATTCAGAATTCCTAACATGACCAAATAATTGCAAAGCAACGACTCCACTACATCTACGTGACATTAAAAGAATCAGACAGAGAGTCAAGTGCTGCCAGCATCAGCAAGCGAAGGACCCCAGGCACTTCATGTAACTTCCAGGTTTCTAACTTATGTTAGCTAAAAGGGAACTTCTTGTGGGAAAGGAGGCAATGGATGCAAAGTTGCCCATGTCAGAGAAGTTGCTTTATATTTCTAAAGCCTAAATCTCTGCTCAAGTATCATATAGGATTAGAGTAGCTCAGATCAGCAGTAACTAACATCATTAATATGATAAAAAATCACTTACACATCTGCAAGGTTTAACATGGATAAGAGATCTCTGCCTGCCACTAAGCACAGATTATTGAGCTATGAGATCAGGATTCCTTTTTATCATATTCAGGCTTACAAATGTATTCTAAATAGTGAAGGCAATCAGCTCCCTGGGCTGAGGATGTTGGCAGTTGTGCCAGTTTTATTTCTGTTTTCCCAATCCTCTTCTATTTAAAAGAGGTGATGAAGTGCTTTGAAAATACACCCTCCAAAGTTAGGTATCCCAAGCAAAAACTGGGGCACCTGTCTTCAGAGCAGAGCTATACCTATCTTCATATTCCAGACCAATATGGAGAATGAGCCCATTTCAGACATCCATAGGTCTCAGACTGCCTTTCAGAACAAAAGGAGACCAAGTCATTTAAAGACAATGCCAGGCTAGTTACGTCTTCATAAGACTTTGCTCAGTCTAATGCTTAAACTTGAGAATTAGCTACCTTCTACAGAACCTGATGGAGTTTGCCTTCGGATGAGGAATACTTTAAAAGAGAAAAAAACCCCTGAGGGAAACAGAAAAGAGGTGTGGATAACCCAGTAGCACACAATGAAAAGAATAAATTTCCTTACCAGTTCTGGAGCACAGAGGGTGCATTCTATGAGAGTGTCTGTGCTTCTTTAAAACCAAATTTCCCAGGGGTATCTGCCATGCAGGACAGTTCTCTCTAGTTCATAGTTGTCCCCAAGGACAAAAATGATTTCTTGACATTCCCAACAGTCACAGTATTTTGCTTTGCAATATCCATTGGCAGGAAGCTTCAGACTTTGTAAACTGAGAATGCAGTTTTCGTCTTACCTCCTTATTTTCCTGTTATAGGTGAATAGAAGATTTGGTACTAAGCTAATAACTTTGTGATATTCAATACTAATCAAGATTTTACTGTATCTTAAATATACCCACTTAAAAATACATAGAAAATATTGAGCTGGAATCATAGAAGCATAGAATCATAGAATAGCTAGGGTTGGAAAGGACCTTAAGATCATCTAGTTCCAACTCCCCTGCAATAAGCAGGGAGTCCCCACACTAAACCATGCAGCCCAAGGCTTCATCCAGCCTGGCCTTAAACACTGCCAGGGATGGAGCACTCACAACTTCCTTGGGCAACCCATTCCAGTGCCTCACCACCCTAA
>JBCJKH010051877.1:9935-21767 GCA_039877255.1 Loriculus beryllinus
GATGGGCCAAGTTGAAAATCACAAGGAAAACAAAATTATTGCTTTACTTTAGAGATAACATGACCACTCCTGTAGAAATTTCCCCAAACTTTTTTTTTATTTACTTATTCATCAACATCCATAAATCCAGGCATGTTGGTACCAATACAGGCTCAAAAAGACTTGAAAAAAACATTTAAAATCTGCTCCTCAAAATGCATTTGTTGCAACTTTGAAATCTTTTTTCAAAATTAAATGTATTTCTTGGTCCAGTAAGATGAAGAACAAAATTAATAGCCTATGTAAGAAACATATCTCAGAATCTCTCTCAGTCTACTGAAAATAAATACTTAGCAGTGCTTTGTGTCCAGTATGTTTCCACATGGTGGAAATTATGGATTTCTTATCACTTCTGGAAAACAATGATCAAAAATACTATAATCAACTAAGCATTATACAATCTTACTATAAAAAAAAGAAACGGTGGAAAAATGCTCTATACAATAGCATACAATTTATGCACATACCTAATTTGAACAGAATGTTTAGCAGTGTCATGATTTCTTTTGGATGCTTTCAGCTTTTGCTTGAGAGATAACCCAAGCTTTTGCTTTTGAAAGTAACCAAATCACAGACATCAACAATTTGGGGTGTCACTTCCAGTAAAACAATCCAGGATTATTTCCAATTAGAGCAATTTCAATTTAACATGATTTTACATTGTATATACATCTCAGATTGATTCCACTTTTTAATGCATATCTTGTTCAGTGCAAGACAAAATTCAGTATCCAGAAATACCTGCTGACAGCTCAGCTGCCACCAGGGACATGCTAAATTATCTCATGTTCAATAATTGTATCCATGACTTTTTCTAAATAACTTCATAATATTTCTATCTGCAAATTAATTAATTAGATGTGTAGTAAATGTTAATGTGTTTCCCCTTCTAAGCTCTTCTAGGGTGCCACATACTTCTAAGGTGACACATTTGTACGTATCTGAAATGTAATTCTTCTAGATATGAAGTGGTAATATACAAAGAAGATCAGGATCAGTTACCTCATATCCCTTACAGAGAACCATTTACACTGAAAAATGATTATACAAATGAATTCAAATTTTGAACTGCTGCTCTTAGTTTACAGCAAACTAAAAATAATGGCTGTATAAATCTATATGCCCATTTAATTTCCTGCCTGGATTGAAATGTTACTTAAAATGAAAATCAGAAGAAAATTTACTGAAGTTAATATTTCTTCTCCATTTTGTAAATGCCTTTTATTAGTATTGGTTTGCCCAAAAGTTCTGTATATCAGAACAGATGAATTTACCCATTTATAATCACCTTGATCTTCAGGCTTCTTGCACAAGTTCTGTTAATTTCAGTTCAATTTTTATGTAAGCCCTCATTTTTGATTTCATTAATAGCTCCTTGCAAGGGAGGGAATGGATATTTCCACATCTGAATATCTGAATCAAGAAATCATCACCCTTCTTTAATCCAACTCCAGTAAAGAGGAAAAAAAAAACTTAAAAAAACAAAAATGTCCAAAACAAGAACTGGGTTTCTCCTGGACAAAAATCCCTGTCATTTCTCAAGAGCTTCTGAAAGTTGTTTGAATCACAAACACATAAGCCAGTAAAACTTGCCAGTCCAATTTTATGCTTAATAATAAATTAGTTAAATAGCGGAAGACAGAAAATACTACCTTCTTTCCTCTGGGGATCTATTTAATTGCAAAGGCAAATCAGAACGGACAACAACATGCTAAATATACCTTGCTGGACTCCTGGTGTAAAAGGGCAATGCGACAGACTTAGGTTACTTTGAAGATATCCAAGATGCTCTTTTACATCTGAAACATCTGGACTACAGGAGGGAAATGAGGGAAGGGAGGGAATTTGGGCCTTATACTCCTTAACTGGAGTAATGACTAATCAGTATGCATAACAGCGGAATGTAATATATTTCCATACAGAGATTATAGTTGAAATGTCCAGTCACTCGTATTTGGGCCCACAGTAACAGTTTTTCCAATTATTCCCTCAGCACAAACCTCTTTTACCCAATTGTCACTGAAGCCCCCTGCAGTTACTGATAAGAATAAGTCATTCATATTGCTTCGGAGCGCACATCCCTGTTGAAAAGCACTGCATCCATGCACACATTCACGCACGTGAAAAACAAGCCTTGTTTGTCTTTTAATGGGAATATCAAACAATTAAAACACATTCCTATAACAGCAGAGAGGTTATTTTAGGAGGACAATTCTACTTTTCTCACTGAAAAAGTAGAATTTGCAGACAGCAGAATTTGCAAATGGTTTTTACAGAACTATGCTGGCCATGACTCCAACACCTAATCTCTAATTAAGTGGGTCAGACATTTACTGACTTTTTTTTTTTTATATTTTATTATACTGAGAATATCTGAATAAATACAAGGCCGTAGTCTCAATGAACCATAGCAGCGAGGCTTCTGTTCACTGATGTTATTTTAAGAAAGCCTAGCATTAGACTTAAGGTTTCATTGGGCATTAATTCCTATTATGTTGCTAAAATTTTCATGCTCTAAACATAATTTCTGGTTTCTAGTAGAACACAAAACATATTTTACCTCTGCTTGATCTCCATTTCCTCAATACCTAAACTCTCATTTCAATGATGACTTATACAAATACTTGAAAGATTTATGTGACTTACATTGCAAGCGTCCTTTTCCTAAACTTCCTGAACTGTGGCTTCTCATGTGATTAGGTTAGCTACAAGAAGACAGGTTCACCTTGTGGATTACATTAACATAGTCTTTGAAAACTAACCCAATGACATCACACAAACATTTCATATATTCAGACAGATTTTCTGCTTGCAAATTGCTTAACTCATGGCATTGAGAAATAAACATTCAGAGCTTTAGCTGTACAGCTCCAGGCTGCAGTGGGAAGCAATCGTAAAGGACTCAGATGACATTTAATTTTAGTGAGCAGACTCCAAGTTACTAACAGAATATATCTGCATGTATGTTATTGAATTAAATTTGCTCGGGAAAAAAAGGGTTAAGAAAATTCAGAATTTTGTATAATGCCATAGAAAAAAAACCCTGGCACTTTAAGTTCTACTCTTACAACTAATTATTCATGTAAATATTGAGACAGCAAACTAGGATATAATTCATAAACTCAATTCCTCTTTCCTCATGGGTACAATTCTGGAACCTTCAGAGGAATTGATCTTGATTGCCAACATCAGAATCTGAAATTCTGAAGTGAAGCACAGACTCTAAAGCATTTATATCTTGGGTTTCTTTATGTTCATCCATTATGTATAATACAAAGTGACGTTGTGAGACAGAAAAGTAGCTTCTTTCACCTTCTGCCCCACCACAATTATATCCCCAGGAGCCCTGCTGAGTCACTCTGCTTCCAAATCTTCATAGACAGAGCCGCAAATGTTGCCCCAGGGCAGGCAGCATCCTCCTTTTTGATTCCAGTCTTTTTCCCTCTCCTTTGTATTTCAAGTTTCTTTCTACAGCTCCATTCTAAAATTCAGGCCCAAAACCTTGATATCACAGTTTGTAAATCTGAGAGGCTTTCCTCAGTCCCTGTCAGAAATATGTCAGATGGCTCACACCTCTTGAGTGCCAGCCAGAACTATGTTTCTTGTTTCAACAGCAGCTGTAAAAAAAGAAGACGGTATATTCCTTAAATCTGATAAGTTACATGACATACATTATGCTGGTCAATGGCTGTCAAAGTAAAAGCATAAGAAAGTAACTAATTTCCTATGCTCAAGTAGGGAAAAAGAGATTTTAATCATGGTCTTAAAAAACAAATACAAGCTGTTCCATGAAAAGAAGGGCCCACCCATTTTTAAGTAAATGCAGACTATACAATATTAATTACCTCTAATAATTGTCAAGTATTAGTAACATTAGTGAAAAGTAATTGTATTGAATTATATGACTGAGTGAAGTTGTTGATTTCTTTTTAATAATTGATATCTGAAAACACAATCTTGCTGTTAAGAGCTACGATTTTCTCACATTGCCTAGCAACCTGTGCAAATATAGAATTGCAGATGCGAAACTACTGACCTTTCTTTCATGCCTGCTTTCCAGTGCTTATTATTTCTATCCTACATAGTAAAAAATAAAACCAGAAAAGAGATTTCAAACACTTAACTCTTCAGTATGTACTTAGTATTTCAGATAACAAAATTATTACAATACATTTTGCTAAACAGAAAAGCAGAAGCTGTTTTTTACCTAAGCTTAAAATATTGTTTACTGGATACTGTCTCGTTGATCTTTCAACACATACAGAGTGGCTACTCACCCTGCAATATCTGCAGCTCTTAGGAGTTGTCATCCATGCAGTTTCCTTCCCAAGTGCACATGTATGGGGGGTGGTGGGGATGGGGGTGGTGTGCAGGGTAGGTAGACCAACAATATCCACTGATTCTATTCTTGTATTTTAGTATACCTGCATTCAGCTTAAGGGAGTGGGTTGAGCTATTTGTTTCTTTTCTTTGTAAAGAACTAGGACTATTCAGTAAATGGGAAGAAGAGCACATTCAAAATGTTAAGAGCATGTTGAAGGAAAGTAATAGGCTACACAGTTTCATCCCATAATGCCAAACTTCTACTTCCTTGACTACATGACAATATGTGAGAACTTTGACTTCTTTAGCTGTGACTGGGAGGCTGAACAGTAATATCCGTCATAGATGACTAACAAGCACCAACCAACAGCACTGCAATAGGCCTCAGAGAACCAGAAGTAAGATGAAGAGAGAGAAAGAGTGGATGGTAGCCGTAAAATGCTGAAGACCTAGGTTCCAAACAGGAATTGGCAATGAGGTTTTGCCAAATCCTCGTACTTTCAAGGCATACCACACTGTCAGTTCATTTTGAAAGGGCTGTTTTGCAAGCCTTACTGAGGAACTCTGATTAACCAGTACTCGGAGCAAAGTATGGGTTTCTCAGCCAGGACTGAGAACACCTTATTTCTCAGGTTTCTCTCTCTATGAAGGTAAGGCCATTCAAAGAAAACTCAAAGACCTAGAACAATTTGTATGCAAACATTTGTTGCCTTCCCAGCTTGGGGTTCTCTAGTTCTTTTTCATTTTGTTTAGAAGTTTATCTTCCATATCTTGTGGGAATACACGTCCATCATTTCATTTGGGTCCAATGACAGATTCCCAATGTCAGACAGCTATCATTTGCTTTGCTGTTTCCCAGATTAGTCCTTCTGGTCTTCTATTTTTTTTTTCTCCAAAGAAGATCTTCTGATTGATTTCCCACGTGGTGTCCAGATTGCACACATTAATATATAAGATTCCCAATGAACAATAAGGTTCTTCTGTTTGCAGAACTGCATTAACCATGTTGCATACCTAGAAGTTAACATTTCAGGAATGGAAGGGAAGAGCAAAGTGGGAAATGAGAGAATTAATACATGGGCCCCAAGTATTGCTATGTATAAAACAGGCATACATAGTTATTAATGTTGAACACAAACTTCCCCCAATGTTATCAAGTAGCCAATGTGTATTTTTTTAAAGCATAGACATATTTAGAAATGTGCTTCAGCACTCCTGCCAGGTGTGGATTTATTTTGTGGCTGAAGATCTATATTTCAGAGAAGTATTCTGAAGATTACTGGGGTTTATAGTAGCTTGCTGCTGGTATTTATTTAGCATTTTATAGCTTTCAGTTGCCATGGCTATTAGTGCTATTTTTAATATGAACTAATGAAAATTTTTGATAGAGAAACTTCTTTTCCATTGGACTAATCTGAAGGGAATTGAATAGAAATCTTTTTTAATTTGATATGCACAATTAAGTTGCTTTTGTTCTAGAAAAATATATAAGCATCTACAAATTTTGAAAGCAAATTTTTTCTTCCTGGATAGCCATTTTATGCATGTCACTAAAATTATTCAGAGAAAACTACAATACTGATAAAGAAGTGGCAGAAATTTTAAATATCTGCTCTTTAAAAGTATTGAAGCACTGTTTTCCAAAAGTCAGATTTCTTTAAGAATTCCAGCTTTTTTTGTGTGTATTTTTTTTTAATGCTAAAGTATTCCATTACAGATTAGCAAATACAAGCAATCAGCGCAGTTTGCATTTTACCACACTACTTTTTGTAAGTAACTAAACATATTTCTCATTTCTTGTTTTAATTACATTTGAAGACTTACTCATTGGCTCTGAAAAACTATTTTGATTTTTTTTTAACTGACACATATAGAATTGTATTTTATTATCATTTATAACTCATAATAAGATAATAAATGCTAGCAATTAAAATGCAAAGACCCCCATGGTTTTGCTACTTTTGGTGATATTCTGCATCAAAACTATGCAATAGATGGAATAGCTAATGATATCTCATCTAGAATTTTTTGGCTGAATAAGGATATTTAAAAATTATTCTCATTTTTATAAGAGCTTTCCTGAAAATTTCATCTATTGTGTCAATATTTTCACTCTGGGTAGACTCATTTTGCTTTTAGAGAAAATTCAGTAAGCTGTACTACTCAAATCAAAACTCTACTGCACACATAGTGACTCATTTCCTCTCCTGGGAAACATATATATTAAAGATATTAGTCACATTTTTAATGGATTATTGGAAAAGTCTCAAGTATTTTAGTAATAAAAATAATGGAATTTATGTAAAACTTCTATATTACTGAGGTACCACAAACTAATAAGCAATATTTTATTCTGGCTGTGGAAACATATCAAAATCCAAGCCCATTATGGAAATCTCAAATATTTATTTTTTTTTCAGATCTGCATCTCCAGTTATGTCCACACCCAATTACTCTAATGATGTACTATGTACAAAATTTACCCTGTCTTTCCAAGTTTCTTAGGCATGTTTCTGCTCTGACATTCCTAAAGAATGTATCCTACCATATTCCCACTGAACAACAGTAAAGGCTCAGCTGCAGACCCCACTGAGAAAAGCTTTGGGTAGGCACATGGTTAGAACTTCTTCCTGGTAAGCCAAGTCAATTAAAAACCAAGCCAAACAGTAATCAGTTTCTAATCTTCCCACAATTGTACAGTGATGCAAGCTTACTGTTCTCATTATCTGAGATGGAAGTAATAAAATCTTTTCTACAACTTGCATAGCTGTAACATTAAAAAAGGATCATGCAGAGTTTAATTCACCCCACTCTATACTACAGGGCATCGTGACTGTAGTGTAGAACCAAGAACCACAAAACAGAAAAGCACATTTGCAGGATTATTAATGTTCTGCCCTTTTGTGGGAAGATTCTACCTGAGAGCTCAGAGAAAACCTGTCTTTCTGTTTGTTCACTTTGGTGATCATGAGTGCTATGTCACAAACATCTAGGTACCACCCTCTGGTGCTACCCAGCTTAAGGCAATTCCAATTTTTCACTGAAAGAGGTCTTCAAGACTCACAGAGTTAATTAGAAGCCTTAGGTTTATAACATGATTCACATATCTCCCTTGAATTAGATCTGAGATACAAAAGAAAAAGAAATCTTTACCTTAGCAGAGCTTTTTAAAATCTTCTGTTCATTCCAATAGATCACGTTTTAGTTAATAAATTTTAAAAATATGGAAAGATTTTTGTGACAAAAATCTCTTCTCCCCCTCTTCCTCCCCCCCTTCTGGATCAGGTAGCAGGGGTGTTAAAGAATTTCTTTTATTTCTCTTTTTTAAGAAACATGAAGAAAGGTAAAAACATTGTTTATGATGTTTCTTATATAGAAGTGAATGTGCTAAGCAGCGCAAACATACTTATAGGCTTATGGCCTGCCACAGAATAAAGGATAAGGTGCTCTCCTTAACTTTTCATTTCTGTGAAAACAGTGAGACTATTTCTCTGAGCCTGAAAATGTTAGGCATGAGTCTAGAGAGATGCATTTTATGATGGGAAGGGCAGAAGAAATATACAAAAATTCATGATTATTTTTTGCTAAAAACATTCCATTAAGACAGAACTAAAATGAAATGAAAGCGAAAACATATTCAGATCTGTGAGCATCTTCCCCTCTTCCATGCCAAGCTCAAACCTTAGTAATGCTACTCTGGAAGGAGCCTGCAAAAATTACACGTGGTGTTAGTGACATTAACAAGGCACAATACAATATTATATAGTTAATACAGCCAAAAAGAAAGACAGAATTTGAGTGATATGTCAGATATTGATACATTTGATAAGAAATCCATCTAACAGAAAAGAGCCTTCAAAATGTTTTTATGTATTTTGGGATTTCTGCGGTTTCTGTGCTTATATATTTCAATCTGAAAGAGGAAAATTATGATCTAACTACACTATCAAGTTTCACGTAACAAGTAATCACACTTTAGGTATTTAGATTTGAAGGGTTCATCATCATGTATCAGTCCAGCTACCTCACACATCACAATATACCTTTGTGGTATTACTTCCCAGTAGTCTGCAAACCAGCTAAAGACATGAAAAGGAAGTTAAAATCTGTCAAGAAAGGAATAAATGTAGTGGTATGAGAGAGGGAAACAATCAAGTACCTTAATAAACTGAGAGATTTCAACATCTGCAGAATAATATGGAAAAAAATTTAGAAGGGAAAAAGTGTATAGTAAGAATTCATGTCTAATAGACATCAAACAACACCAACTGAAATCCTTCCCTCACAAGCAATGGAATAAAAAATCCTCTTTAAGCTGCAGAGGATACAAACTCATTGATTTTAACTCAATAAGAAAGCATAAAAAACAGATCTCTATGTTTTATGTTCTTATTCTGATTCCTATGACCTCTAACATCCTAACCTCATTTCTTAATGTAGGAAGGCTATAAAAGGGCAAAACCCTGAAATATCTAGACAATCCAGCACACTGAAAACATCAAAATATCAGCAGTATGCAATTCTTTCAATTTCATGATAACTTGAAGTAAATGATAATTGCATTTTGTGACTTTAGTTTCCCTTAATGCTGTCATCAGGAGAAAGCTATTATATGGTTCTTTAAGTTACAATAATTTAATTTCTGTTATTATACTGCTATTAAGGAATGTATCTTTGGAACAAAATGTATTATGATATTGCAGTAAAGAAGAGATAAAAGGACTCCCTGAAACAATACCTTAGCCTTGGCCATATTGACTACCATCAGTGATCCACCTTGACCTCCAATCAGGAGATTTGGAGACACACCATACATAATGCCGTTATCTCCTTTGAGAACTCATGCAGAACTAGTCTCAAGGAGAAAAGACAACGTAGAAAGAATCGTGCCCCGCCTATATCACCCAAGGAGACCTTCCGCTGTGCTTTTTTGCAACAGGATTTGCTTATTCCACATTGGCCTTTTTAGTCATCAGCGTGCTTGTAGTAAGAGTGGGTAAAGACCTTCCCTAATCTTTGTTCGCCAAGTCAAGCCATGATGATATGCTTTCCTTCCAGTTGCTGTGCATGTAACAAGCTAAATACAATACTATGTTTTTCCAGAATCATTATAATGAACACCTGTGATTTCTTCCAAATTATCAAGGTACTGATGAAAATTTCAGAAAATTACCAAGTTTTGGGAAGCATTTTTATTGACAGTAGTTCCACAGATGTAAATTTGTACTTAAAAAATATTCAACTATTTGTGTAGGTTATTTTGAAACCCCATCTAGCCATTACAAATTTTTCTATTTTACAAACCTTAGCTCCTCTTCCCTCTACCTGTACCTTCCCTCGGCACACAGAATTCTTCCTCATTCTTACACCAAAGACCCCATGATGATCTACGAGGAAGACACAAAGCCAAAGGCCAAATTTCTCTTTCCATGTGAGCTTTCAGAAATGCAGCTGATCTGAAGGCATACTTCGTGTATATACAGTGAAGATTGTGGAGAATGAACAGAAGAGGAGTCAGAAAGTGAATTGAAACCATTTATTGATTTCTATAGATTCACTTCTGATTAAAATCAGGTCAAACTCTTTCTCAAATTGGTCATTAAGGAAGGATTCCTCTAGTTTCATCGTTGTTTCCTCAGCTTTTTTCAGTTTCCCCAAGGGCTAGAACAGGTCCCAGAATCCATAAACAAGTCTTGCTGTGGAACTAGGAATTTAATTCTCTTTCTTATATTTCCTACAGTGAAATATACCAAACCATGGTAAGTTGTGCAGTTTTACAAGAGTTTCAGCTGGCTGTTTAAACCATCTAAAGCTGAAAGCAGTAAGCTCCTTGAGCAGGGTGAAGGACAGTGAGCCAGTTACAGTGGGAAATACATGCATTTAAAAGACCTAGGGCACAGGCATTTTGGAATGGAGTTGCAATCTTCAGGCCTTTACCACATGCTATATGACTTTGCTTGTAGTTTATCTGGATGCAACTCTGTGAATAGCACATCAATGACAAAATGACTCAGCTGGAAGAAACATGAGACTTCAGCATCTTTCTCCAACTCAGAAGGGATGCATACTTAAGTCCTCGGGATGTTGTATCTTCTTTCCACATGAGAAAATAAGAAGTCCTTTGATGTCCTTATTAGGCATCATGCACAAATATAAAAACAAAACTGGCACAGTCAAAACTAAATCAAATTTTAGAATGTGCAATCCTTCAAGAAACATGGAAAGAACTTCACTATTTTACAATATTTTAATAAAGCTGTTATCTTGCACTAGATTTTTAAACTAAATTTTATGGAATAATATAAAGAATAAAATTCAATGCAAAATGAATGGTTAAAAGACCATACATGACCATTAAAGGTTTGGACTGTACAGTAGAAATCTTCAACTTAAATAGCTTTTTGCTATGGCCTGCATTGTCCATGGCCATTGTCCTGATGTCCATAGAATGGAATGCATATTAGAGAAAATTACAGCAAACAATTGTATTCTTTATAACATAGGCACTACATGAGCTAAAAAGGCTAATAATAATAATAATAATAATAATAACATGAAGTAAACAAATCTCGTATTAAAGATTTCTTTTTACATTAGAAACATACTTACAGTTCGGTGTGACACACACAGATACTAAGGTTTTATGAACTCTAAAAAGGAGCCTATGTATTTGGTTTAACACCAGTTTCTGTCAGCACTTGCCATCTAAGATACATTGAGATTCATATTACATAATAGCATATTTCACTTGGCTTTAATTGTTGAAACAGAATTAAATCAGTAAGTAAATACTATTTTGCATTCAACAGTGTTTTAGAACAGAATTAATACTCTAACATCCTAATTCATCACAAAGGGGAAGGGAAGTAGAGAGGAGGAAAAGAGCAGGGACAAGGAAAACAAAACAGTTCTGTAATTTGAGCCTGAAGGCTTACATGCCTCATCACCCAAGGGAGCTGTCTTGAGTGAGCAGCCAAAAATTGCTTCCCTCTACATTATGCAGTTCTGACGCAGGGATCTGAAGACTGTGCCTGAGTAGCACAGATATCAGCCATTTCTGCCATCTGTCCCACAGTGGGAATACCAGATGAAATCAAACCAGTTTGCTAAGTGAACATAGTGAAAGCAGCTCCCTAAAGCTGATGAACTGTGGAAAGATTCTTCAAGTTAAGTATTAGCCAGAAAGGCAAATACATTGCACTTCTAAAGCCAGAAAGATTGAAAAATTAAGAAATACAGTCACAGTAGTGCCACAAAGCAGTAAACTCCTTCCCTCTCTTACCATTCAGTGGAAATTAAGAAAAAAAATATGAGTGATTATCATGGCAGTCATGGCAGTCAGTTCCCAATGACTGGAAGAAGTGCAGTATAGCCCCCATTTTCAAGAAGGAGAAAACTACAGACCAGTCAGTCTCACCTCTGTGCCTGGCAAAATCTTGGAGCAGATTCTCCTGGAAGGCATGCTAAGGC
>JBCJKH010051877.1:21867-36316 GCA_039877255.1 Loriculus beryllinus
AAAGTTGGGGCTGTTCAGCCTGGAGAAGAGAAGGCTGCATGGAGACCTCATAGCAGCCTTCCAGTATCTGAAGGGGGTCTATAGGGATGCTGGGGAGGGACTCTTTATTAGGGACTGTAGCGACAGGACAAGGGGTAATGGATTAAAGCTTAAACAGGGAAAGTTTAGATTGGATATAAGGAAGAAGTTCTTTACTGTGAGGATGGTCAGGCATTGGAATGGGTTGCCCAGGGAAGTTGTGAATGCTCCATCCTTGGCGATATTCAGGGCCAGGTTGGACAGAGCCATGGGTGATATGGTTTAGTGTGAGGTGTCCCTGCCCATGGCAAGGGGGTTGGAACCTGATGATCTTAAGGTCTTTTCCAACCCTAATGATTCTATGATTCTATGATTCTATGGTTACATGAGACTTAGAAATAATCTTGTAAGTCATCAGCTGTTAATGAAAAATTATATTACAGTTCCCAATGGCACCTCTTTTTGTTGACAGAAAATAGCTAATCACTACCAACTCCAGGGACTTGGATGCTCCTGGGCCTCAGGCCACCTGCTGACTCCAGCTCCATTTGATGTACATTAGTAGAGTTAATCTACTTTTTATTCTCAGGATAGTAGAGGAAAGTTTTTCAAACATCAGAGAGGATGCTAGAAAATTAATGTTACATAGACTTCTGGAGATTCTTCCAACCCCAGGAGAACTGGTGGGCATGAAGCAATGTAGTATGTGGACAATAGCTACCAAACATTAAAACAGTCAGCATATCTAATTTATTAGTTGAGTCTTGGTGTCTCTGGCTTCTAGCATGTTACACAAGACCTATACAGAGAGTGAAATATATTTAGGATCATGAATGAGTCAAAAGTCATAGAGTCACAGATTCATGAATTTTAATACAGAATGCTTTTAATGGGCTATGGAAGTACAATTAAGATTTTCAATTTCTAGTATGCAATGTCTGAGTTCTAGTCTAAAGCTAAAAGCCTGAACACTAAAAATGAGAGGAAGGATGGGATGAACTCATCACAGGAGTCCAAACTGACACCTCTATCAAATCAATTTGTGAGGTGCTTACGAGGTGCCTCTGCCTGGAGCTAAGACCTTGTCAGACTAGAAGAAAGAACCGAAGTCTGCAAGTTGCAAACTTGCAAAGCTGCAAGTTATATTGGCAGAAATTAACATGACTGTTGTTAATTTGTTGAATGCTGTTCTAAGCATCTTTGTGATATGCTCATATGTCTTAAGAGGCTACTTGTGAGCCCCATCAGCTTTTCCAGAAGAAGGTGCAAATTATCTAGAACCTATAAGAGAGCACACCTACAGGGACAAAAAATATTAGTGTCTTGAAAAATTAATATTTCATGAACAGGTTTATATGATTCAGCATAAAAGCATCTTGTTAATAGCTTCCAGCTTCTACTTCAGGTTTAAAAAACTACCCACAATAAAAAAAAAAAAAAAAAACCCAACCAATATTTTGTATTTAATAATCCAAACATTCAGCATCTAGGCCTAATGAAAACAATTCTGCCGTTTGCACAAAGATCAGATCAAGGTTTTCTAAGGCTTTGACCAAATAAAACTTTAAGCCAACCCTAGGGTTGATTTGAGCTATGAAAAAGCAACAGATACAAACTTACCAAAATGCAAAATAAGTCCCATGAATCCTAAATCTGACATTGAGAAGACTTCTGATTAATCAGAAATTTTAAAAAAAATAAAATAAAAAATCCAGAAATCATTCTCCAGCCCAGGGGATACGCTTGTCTCTAATGTAGATGGGACAACTTGCATAACAACAGCTCTCATTGACTCATGTGACAGACTCTTAGAATATCAGAATGGTTTGGGTTGGAAGGGAGCTTTAAATATTATCCAGTCCACCTCCCTCTATTATGGGCAGAGACATCTTCCACTAGACCAGGTTGCCCAAAGTCCCATCTAAACCAAACTTGAACTCTTTCAGGCATGGGGCATCCACTTCTCTGGGCAGCCTGTTCCAGTGTCTCACTATGGTCACAGTCAAGAATGCCTTACTTCTCATCTAAAGCTAATCTCTTTTGGTGCAAAACCCTTTGATGTTCCTTGTCTTGTCACTACCGGTCCTGGTAGGCTTTCTTATAAGCCACCTTTAGATACTAGAGGGCTGCTATAAGGTGTCTCTGAAGCTATCTCTTCACCAGCTTGAATAATCACAGCTCCTCAGTCTTTCCTCATAGTGGACGGGTTCTAGCACTCTGATAGTTTTTGTGGACCCACTCTAAAAGGTCCATGTTATTCTGATGCTGGGCAGGCGAGAGCTGGACACAGTACTCCAGGTGGGGTCTCGTAACTGCAGAGCAGAGTGGAAGAATCACTTCTTTCAACCTTCAGGCCACATTCTTTCGATGCAGTCATATGATTGGCTTTCTGGGCTGCAAGTACACATTGGTGGCTCATATTCAGTTTTTCTCCAGTAGTTTTCTCAAATCTTTGTCTGCAGTGCTGCTTTCAATGCATTCATAGAATCATAGAATAGTTAGGGTTGGAAAGGACCTTAAGATCATCAAGTTCCACCCCCCCTGCCGTAAGCAGGGACACCTCACACTAAATCATATCATCCAAGGCTCTGTCCGACCTGGCTTTGAACACCACCAGGGATGGAGCATTCACAAGTTCCCCGGGCAACCCATTCCAGTGCCTCATCACCCTAACAGTAAAGAATTTCTTCCTTATAGCCAGTCTAAACTTCCCCTGTTTAAAACTACCCAGTCTGTACTGATACTGATATCTAAAAGCAGAACCTTGCACTTGGTTTTGTTGAACTTCATGAGGTGCACTCAGCTCTTCACAAGCCTGTCTGGGTCTTTCTGGATGGCATCCCTTCCCCCAAACGTATGAACTTCACCACTTAGCTTGTGTCATCTCCAAGTTTAAGGTGGTGCACTCAATCCCACTATGTCACTAATAAGGCTATTGAACAGTACAGGTCCCAGTACAGACCCTTGAGGGATGCCACTTGTTACTGAATATTGGAATTTATGAAAATATACTGAATAATGAATGTTACTTGCGATTGATATGAAAGCCTGTGCTTCTCCTCCCAGTGCTTATAGTCACAGGGACACATCTTATAGCAAATCTGCACTCATCTAGTTTCAACCATAACCCAGATATTTCAGCTCAAAAAAAGATGGAATGTGTTAAAGATTTACTTATGTTGTAAATTTCTGTAGTCATAACATTCTTTTTTGTCATTGTTTTCAGACATAAAAAATACAAAGGCATGCTTGCCTTCCTTGTAACTTCTTCAAGACTTCAAATGAAGCTTGTAATATGTACTGAGACATTCTAAGAGCTCCCTGAAGTTCAAGCTTTCATGTTTAATATCTCCAAAATTTATAAAAGCATTCATAGTAAAGCTATCTTGTTCTCCTGCTTTAAATGATTAGCATCTCTTCTGTCATATGCACTTGTGAGGAGCATTATGGGGACCTGGTCACTTTCTGCTTTGATGAGCTCACTTCCTACACAAAAGAATGCCATGGACTGCCATGTGGCCACTCATGTGGCTCACAAATTACATCTGAGACACATTAATGGTTCAAAATGATTCATTCGATCTCCATAGATTTTCCCCTTTGGTGCATTTTAATACCTAGACTAAAGAATTAATCAAGAACTAAGCAAAATTTATTCACCTACCAACAAGTATATATAAGTTAAAAAACCTACTAATTTCCACTTGATAATTTTAAACTATTTTTACTGCAATTTATTTCTATCTAAAACCAAATTTATTTCAAAACCTGAAGCAGAAACAGAACTTTTCTTATTTCTGTGAGAAGACAGCTCATCCAGAGGTTCTAATTTTGTCTACATAGCATAATCCTAGTAGCAACTGCTTCTAATTCAAGTGAAAAAATGCGGACACAAAAACATCTTTCTTCTTAGTAAGTTGTAGCTGGGGAACAAAAAGCACATACTTAACGCAGGATGGCTGTCAGTTCTGCTGTTTCCTTCATCTGAAGGCTTAGTAGAAACTATGAACCAGTGGTTTTGTTAGTTCTGAAGTGTAAAGACAACACATTTGTTGGTTTATGAGTTGGTTTATGCTTGTAGATGTTGAAAAATACATGTCGTAGCATACAAGCTTTCTACAACTCTAGTAGGAAAACAAGAGGATGATGACAGCACAATCATCTTTGTCAGACAAGGTAATAATATTTAGCCAGAAACTAACAGTAAAAGCTATTGCTGACAAATAACAGAAAAAAAAATGACAGAGAAAACAGCAAATGAAATATCTTCTGTAAGGCTCAGGTTTTTAACTGTCTTAGAAATCTCAGAAATCTGTAGCTAAATCAGAACAAGGTATCAGACTTCTAAAATCAAAACCTCCAAATATTCAATTTAGACCACATTCATCTAAAGAAACTCCAGTTTACCTTCTTTACACCTTTCCTCACTTAATGGGGAAAAATTAAGGTCAGCGGAGATATACTTGTTTTAACATTGAAACAGTTATGTATTGCTGTAGCAGACCTAAGCATGTTTCTGTCTCCAGTACCTTATCTGTCTCTCCTTCAAATCATTCAGTTTAACCAAATATATTTTCTTTCCCTACAAATCTTGCCAAGGCATTTTGAGGCATTCTATACAGTTTGTTTAAAAGTCCTACTTACACCATCCAATTTAAGATAATAACTTTAAGTATAATGATCTGTAAAGTTTGGACTGAAATTCTCAGAGCTAGAGATAGTTGCGGCTTTACAGTTGCTTTGGTCATTTTATGATTTGGAATCTTTCTTTGTCTTGCTTTCCCTTTTAGTCTTTTCAAATTATTAGATTTTAATAAAAATAATCCCTTGTGTTTAATTTCCACCACCACCACCTCCACAAACAATTTTGGGATGGCATTTTCAGATGCATTGCCTCCCACATTGTTCATTCTTGTAATGTCTAGGTAAAAATGCCTAGTAATGTCTGGGGCCCCCAAGACAAGAGGGATGTGGGCGTGCATGAGCAAGTCCAGAGGAAGGTTACAAAGATGATCAGAGGGTCGGAACACCTCTCCTGTGGAAACAGGCTTGTACAAGCTTGTTTAGCTTGGACAAGAAAAGGCTCCAGGGAGACCTTAGAGCAGCTTTCAGTATGTAAAGGGGGACTAAAAGAAAACTGGAGAGGGGCTTTTCACAAGGGCCTGTAGTGATAGAACAAGGGGGAACAGCTTTAAACAGAAAGAGGGTAGATTTGGATTAGATATTAGGAGAAAATTCTTCACAATGAGGGTAGTGAGACACTGGCACAGGCTGCCCAGGAAAGTTAGTGCTGCCTCACCCTTGGAAGTGTGGAAGGCCAGTTTAGATGAGACTTTGAACAACCTGGTCTAGTGTGAGGCATCCCTGCCAGTGGCAAGCAGGTTGAAACTGGATTAATTTTAAGTTCTCTTCTAACCCAAATAATTCTATGATAATAATTTCAGAACTAGAGTAGGACTTTAGTTTCTGCCACTCATTCCCTTTTAGTTGTGCCAATGTTTATCCTGCAAAATTGCTTCACCTCTTATGACAGAAAAATAAGACCAAAAAAAAAATAATATCTCTAGAAGGCCAGTTTTCCTGATCATTGGAAGTTCTTTTGAAGCAATCTCCAGGGCATCTTGACCTTTTAAAGAAGAGGTCTGAAGAGGATACATCCTTAGTATGTATATCTTCCGGTCTCTGAAAACCAGAACCAGTCTTTTGTAGATGGAAAGCAACAAGTATACAGCACTGAACCATGGCATAATTTTGTTCTGTTTCAAGAGCAGATTAAAAAATGAAAAGCTGTTCTACAACTATTCTGACTATTAAACACAACAGATGAGACAGCCTTGATATGGTATAACAGAATTGAGGATTACACTATTTGAAAAGTTGAGTACAATGTCTCCCTTAACAAAACAAGCAAACATGAAGAAATATCTTTTTTTTTACCTGCTGTTGCTTTTAAAGCACCTAGCAATTTCACATATGTCTGGCCATTTGAAAGATTTGCCATTTCTTTACTTTATCTTCCTGAATTCATTTCCTTTCAACAGCAGGACAACTGATAACACAGTCAGTGCTAAAAAGAGAAGGCAACAACTCATCCAGAGAAGAATCAAGAGTATTGGTGGCAAGGATAGCATGCAACGCCTCCTTAACAACACACAATAATTTCACTGCACATGGAATGTAACTGCTGAATCCCTCCAAAGTTTCAGAAAAAAAGAAAGAACAGAAAAATCCCATAGCAAGGCTCTGTGAACTGTCAGTAAGGAAGGAATTAAGTCAGCATAGTAGAACAAGGTCTTTTAATTAATTGTACTAATGCTTAACAGAATTTGAATTTTCACATAGAGATATCTGCTAGCTTTCATGAAATAAAAAACTGGAATGCATTTTTTTCTTAAAAAATATAAGGAAAAGAAAAGAAGAATCCTTTGGTATAAATTTGGGAATGGAAGATTACAGAAACCTTCAGCATTTCTAACTTGCTATGGCATAAATAATTCACAGCCTTTCTCCAACACAAAGCACACAAGAAATACAAAATACAAAAAAAATCCCCATAAAAATCCAGTGTTTTCATTTATTACCAAGTGGCAATGGACGTAGACACTAGAACATCACAAGCTTTGATATAATTTTTTCAATCCTGCGAATTTAAAGAAAAGAAAATCCATAAGCCAGCTCCACAAAAACTTATTTTGAATAATAAATGCATGTTAAGTTTTTTTGTATTTTTTATTTGGCTTTTGACAGTTGGGTTGTAGTCAAATCACATGTAAAGCTTTTGTTCTACAATCATGAGGAGTACAAAAGTAACTTTTGGGCAAAAGCAGGCATGATCCCAAAAGTCAAAGCTTTAGAAAAACAACACCAAGAAAATCTTAGAAGTTCAGTTAAGGTTATGGGAATTCACAGCCCTGTGAAATGCATAATAAGCTTCAGTATAGACTACAGCTTGCTTTGCTAAGCAGAGCTTCATTTCTTCGAAGTTGGCCTCAGGCAGTGGGCAACTCTTCAAAACTGCTGTTGCAATCCAGTTTCAGTTTCCATTCTGCCTCAGAGACTATATGAAATAACCCATACAGTTTTCCCATAACAGTGCCATGTGTACCAACCTGGTATTCTACAATTCTGTCTATGCATGTGGATAGAAATATATACAACCCCACTGAAACATGGCTCTGCTAAATAAGAGAATGCAAGTACTACAAAACGGTTAAAATTATCTATGTCCCATACACTTGAATTCAGTCCATGATGCAAGATAGTGAAGCAGTATCAAGTATGCAGAAAAAAAAATCAGTTATTCTATCCATGAATTAGAAGGTTTTTTATGTTTTTCAGTTAGTTGCAGGGAGGAGGGACAAAAATAAAGAGGGAGAGATCCAGCGGTAAGAGGTCCTGCCACTAGCAGTAATATTTCAATTATTCCCTTAGCCATTTTGTACATAAAAAAGAAAGCATATAAAGCAATTTCATATGAGAGTTAAGTTTTTTTCAATTCTCTATCACAAAGGGTTTGAATATTAATCATATGCACAAAGCACATATGTACTGGCTATCTAGCAAGGTCACATAATTCTGTAACAAGAAGAATAATTAGTCTTGTAATATACTTTGAGAAGGCTGTAAACAAAAGAAAATAGATCTTTTATTATAAAGTGACCATGTACAGTTCAAATAATACCATGTTATATTTCCTAAACACTTGTACAGCTAGTTCCAATGACATGATGAATCTGATCTGTCAGATCATGAAATTCTGGTTTCTATTCCTTAGTCCTCAAGGAGGATGGAAAAATACAAGGAAAGGCTAAGGAAATTCATATTTTCATTTTCTGCACTAATAACTTTTTACATTGCATTTCTGGCTTCCTGGTAGAGAAAGTATGATTGTACTATGCTTTGTGCTGCCATGTTGAAGCTCCTTCATGCTACTTCTTCTATCGTATTATTCAGTGCAATAAGATATACTAGTACATGTTTACATTAGCATTTTAGTTCAGATGAAGAGTACATTTTTTAAACAAATTTCATTATTCCTTTTTAGTGTACGTTGGTTCACGTTGAAGAGTGGCCTGAAAGTGCTTGAACTGTGTGTTTTGGATTAAGCTAAATTGGAATGTTCATTCCAGGGTTGTCCCGTCCAAACTACTAATGACCATCATTAGGACTGCCACGGCTTTACCAAATAACTACCTATTGATATGTTTGTAGTGGAATCTTCAGAAATAAGCATTTCTCTAGCCTATCTCATCCTATTGAGCTGCATCACTTCCTTGCAGAGACTGTCTTAAATGTCTTGTCAATTACTTTAAGAGAATAGTATATTTAATAGATAAGGTAAGCTTCAGATAGCCCAGAGAGTAAAAGACAGAAGACAGAGGGAAAACTGCCTTCCTGGGATGAAATGCTTCTCTATGCCAAAATACAGGAAGTCCTGGCTTTGCTAAAAATGCTTATTTTGATGTGTATACTTCTAAATGAGCCTTTGCAGAACATGTTCAGTTCCTGATCGTATTCCTGTTCATAAGGTTTTGAGAGTGTGTTAGCCAGAGACAGCTGCTACTTTCAACTACACGTAGAAAGTGCTATGACCAAGCAGTACAGAGAGGAGCTGCTATTACATTTCAGGGCAGGAAAAAGCATATGTGAATATCCCCCTTTTCCAAAAAGTCTGATTCTGATTAGAAGTACATTTATGCCACCATCATGTCAAAAGTAATTGCAGTGTACTGCAATTGCCTACTTTGTACTCTTCTACAATAGACAGAATCATAAACTAGCATGAAGGAGCTTCAACATGGCAGTACAAAACATAGTACAGTCATACTTTCTCTACCAGGAAGCCAGAAATGTAATGTGAAAAGTTACTAGTGCAAAAAATGAAAATATGAATTTCCTTAGCATTTTTCCACCCTCCTTGAGGACTAAGGAATAGAAACCATGAAATACATAACTCAACTTAAACATGCTCCGTGCTCTAACAACCTCTAATTCTTTCCTACCTCATCTTGGGTTTGCAGATATTTGTTATCACAGACATTGTGCCAATCCTTAAATATTATCATTAGAAGAAAATAACAGTTTAACACTTTGCTAATTAATCACAGTCCTCTATCTCTCTCTTTAGTTTAGAATTTCCCTCTATAGTCTTTACCATTCCAAGCACATAATTTATTCAAGCATGACTGAAGCAGTGAAAACAGGTTCCTGAAAGAACATTGAAAAACAAGAATAACCAAAACTTTTCCTTTTAAGCTGTACTTTGCATAGTTTCAGTATAAGATTCTTTGCCCAGGAGTATTCATCCCTTTTAAAAAATGGTTAATAAAAATAGAAAATTCCTTGTGACATTGTACAGATGGGGTTTCTTCATGTAGGCACTTGCAGCACAGAATAAATCTGACTAAATCTTTCCTTTAAATTCATGATTTACAAAAAGGCTCTTTATTAGTACTTGAAGCAAGAATCTCAAACTCAAAGAGATTCTTCTACATCAGGATATAGCAAGATGAATTATTTCCCTTCCCAGCCCTTCAGCCCTAAATGGGCTAAACTGTAATATCACTGACACAGTTTTGGAACGCTACATTATAACAGGCCGCTTTTAAGTGTGCCTTTGAATTAAGGCCGGCGCTACAACAGCAACATAGCAGTCCTGGGATTTGAGAAGCAGCATTTTAGCAGCATGTTGCCCATATTCTCATGCTGTGAACATATTCATAGCAGTTCCATGGAAGTCCCAGGACTGCTGGTGTATCATCTGTTCACTACAAACAAAGACTTGGATATTACACAAGAGTCTGTTTTCTATACATCAGCTGCCTTTTTACAAGAACAGGACTTCTTTTGCAACAGGATAATTTTTTATCTTTTTTTTTTTTTTTCATGTAAACACACAAATACATTCACTGTTAAATATATATCTTCATGATAATATTGGACATTTATCAGGCTAGAGCTATTCTCAGGATAAATAGGGACTCTGCTTAGATCTTCTACATATCCAAAAACATATGCATGTTTCCAAAATGTTAACAAGAAGTCATATTCTTGGAACAAAATGCCTTACATTCAGCATAACTGAGGTACTAATACCCGTCTTCTCAAAGTGATAATTACATGTCAATTCACAATTCAAAATACTTGGACTGACTTTGATATTTACTATCTCAGACCTTTCCCAATAATGAAGAGTGCGTATGAATTGGCTCTATATATAGATTCAGATCTTGGTTTCTGCTACTTCCAGACAGAGATACAGATGTCCCAGTTTCAGTGGGGTATTCCAAACAATTTTAACAAGAATCATCCCATGGTGCTACTTGAGCTGACTGTATCATTTGCTCCAAATCATTTAGTTTTCTTTGTGTTTGGATGTGCTTACTTTATTAATTAGGCTCACTTTATGGGCTGGTTCAGGCAGGATCACAGTTTGCTGATTGCTTTACAAACCCTCTAGCTCTTTTCTAAGGTCTCTTCTGATAAGGAGCAATCTGGAGCAAGTGTCCTCCAAACCTATGACTTGAGCACAGTTGACATGGCAGTGTATGCCAGGATCACCTCCAGACAGACAGTATGGATGCAGACAAGTATGGCTTCCTTTTCTTGGGACAGCCTCACAACACTTTTTTTGATAGACATTGAATAATTTTTCAATGAAATGAAACCAAACAAAATGAAAAAAAATGAAATTAAATGAAAGTGGGTGACCAGTCATCTTTTTTTCCTCTATTGTATAACTGTAGAGGTAAAAAAGCCCCAACATCTGCATATCTGTACACATATGATGTACACAAGCACATCTGCACTTCCAGCACCAGACATCTTCTTTCCAGTATTGTAAATGTCAGGATACTGGAGTAACAGTTAATAAATTGCATGAATTGTTTATTTTTCTTTCTCATTCACATAAATTCTGGTCAATACACACTTCAGTGGAAGAGAGCAAGGAAGCTAAACTAGATACATTTGTTACAGTCAACCTCCCTGAATGTTCTCAGACTAGAAGGCAATCAGGTTAGACAATCCTGTACATTCATACTTAGGCTATTGAGAATAATTATTCATGGATTTCAAGAAATCAGATTACCCCATAATCCAATAGTAACAGTTGGCATGCTACACACTATTAAGAAGGCACTGTAAAATTGTTATGCAAATTAGATATTCACAAGCAAGAGTGCAAAGAATAGAATAACCAGAGAGAATTGCACAGTGGTATGAAGTAGCTGAGGAGTATCTTGATTACTGCGAATTACATACCAGCCTAGTTTTTCAACAGGATTATATTTCTGAATAGAATACATTTTCAGCAGCTCCACTGGACATCATTAAAGCAGTGGCAAAGTTCATGTACAATCCTTTATAAAAACTCCAAAGGTTCATTGCACTGTCATGCCTCACTCTTTTTACATGAAAGACATTTACCAGCCATTTTGTGTGGTACTGCAGGGAATACTTAGAAAAGAAGAAAAGTAAGACATACACTGGATAGCTTCAAAACAATAATATTGCTAGACACTTAGTAGACAGCTAGTTAGTTCAAGGTCATCACTCAATTTTCACATGCTTCCCCCTTCTTGCTCTTCCTCTGGTATCGCTCAAATTAAAAGATTCTCCCACATTAAATAGCATCATACTGTACCCTGCCCCTCCCTTAAATTTCGTACTCATAGACAGCATTCTGTGGAAAGATTATAACACTATATTGTGTGAAATCTGTGCAAATAGATAGACATTTATGTCTCTTGTAGAAACCAGACTTTGAAAATACCACATAAGCTGCTTGTATTATTGATGTTAAAATCTATTTTGGTTTAATCACGTGCCAAAAACTCAAAAAATTTATTCATTGATATCTAACTGCAGGCATTACCTTCTTCTTCTTCTTAAGTATAATGAGAAGGAAGAGATTTTCATGGATGCTGAGGGCCCTGAGAGCCCTGAGGGCCCTTTGGCAGCTGTGAGGATGGCAGACACACCTCAGCCCAGGCTGACATCAGTGTTGTGTGATGAAGCACACCTCAGCTGCCAGCGTGGCTATGAGGACTGCAAACTGATATATAAACAGACAAAAAAAGCCTCCAAAGATTCCTCAGCAAAATATTGAAAACCAGAGGATATAAAGTATCAATTTCATTTTCTGCATGCCACAACTTGTCTGTCTTGATAACCTTGACATTTGATTTTATAATTTCCTCTTGGGTAAGAGAATTCGCAAGGGCATATTCTCCTTAGGTTTGACATCTTCCATTCCAAATGGGGTTTGTCTTACCAAAACAGCAGCAAATCAAAGTCTGTTTCATCAGAGCTGCTTGTGTGCATTTATGGATTATTGATTTGGAAATCTAACATCTGCAAAATGCAAAAACAGCCGATTAAGTTTAGGAAAGAGGCTTTTACACATCAGCTGATCTCCCTTGTTGTATGCAGGCTAATGATACAAACCCATATAACTGTGAACTACTTTGGCAAAATGGGAAGTAACTGTGACCATTAGTAGTGTCATTATCAGGCATTTAAAAACATACAGTATTTCTAACTTGACTAGGCTTCTGCAGATATCAGTGGCCATTTTAGAATTTATTTCCATAGTACAAATGTGGACACTATTTCCTCTGCTTTTTCAGTCCATCACTTCCTAAAATCAACCTCTAGAAAGAGATAATACCTTTTATTAGACCAAATGGCACAATCAGAAAAAGGGAAAAGTCAAGCTTTAGGGCATATAAGCCCTTTCTCAAGCCTGACATATGAGCCAAGCATGCACTGGAAAGAACTACTCTGGCTGCAGTCCAGCTAAGGGAAAAGAAAATATTCCAAAACTTATTACTAACCTTTCAGGAGATTAGTTTGCTTACTAATGTGTATATTATTACAAGATAAGTGAAATTCTGGTCTAAAGTATGGAGGGGTTTTTTTGTCCACTAGAATTTCCTTCCTATCTTACATGTTTCAAATTGCTCACTATTTTTGTATACTATTTATAGATCAAAAGTGCTGGAAATAATATCAATTTTTAGAAGAAGCACGCAGATAGGAACCTCTTACCTCCACATCTTCTTAGTTTCGCACTATTACACTCAACATTTCCTAGCTTATTAAAATAATTCAACAACATCCTGAACAATTACTACCCACTTAATGTTCGCTCCGTCTTTATCAAGCCTGAAAAGGGCTTGAGAGCTTCAACCTTCTGCTCTTTCCAAACTACATCAGATTGCCTGTCTTATAACTTTGGCATTCATAGGCATATATGGTGATATTAATTTTGGTATATTCTGTATAATAAATAAATGTTCACTGTGCAGCACAGAATCCATTAATAATCAAAAAGTGGGAGAGTATGACCCTACTACTTATACCCTGCTAACATTTAATAAAAGGAGAAAAGGAAAGGAAGAGTAATTCAGACGTAAATAAATATAAACTATTTTTTATTGTGGTGCATCATTTCAGATCCTTCCTCTATTATTTTCAGTAAAATGTTAGAAAGTACTTCTGAAATGCGAGCAATATTTTCTAGTCAGGATCATGAAAACACTACAAATCAGTATAAAGTACACATTTGCACTTTACATAGACAAAACCAAGCAAATTTGATAAATCATTTTTAATTAATACATTTAATAGTACAATTCCTAGCAAACATGGTCTATTATTCATTACTGGTAGCTTTTTCCAAAACTGAAAATACTAGAAAAGTGCAATATCATCCGTTCCATATTACAAACAAACTCAGTTACTTATTTCCATCTTGCATGGTGTGGTGGTTGACCCTGGCTGGATGCCAGGTGCCTCCAAAACTAGTCTTATCACTCCGCTTCCTCAGCTGGACTGGGGAGAGAAAATACAACAAAAGGCTCATGGGTCCTGCAAAATAAGGACAAGGAGAGATCATCAGTTACCATCATGGGCAACCCAGTCTTGACGTAGGGAAATTATTTTAATTTATTAACAATCAAATCAGAGTAGAATAATGAAAAATAGAACCAAATATTAAAATCACCTTCTCTCCCACCCCTCTCTTCTTCCTGGGCTTAACTTTACTCCTGATTTCTCTACCTTCTCCCCTGCAGCGGTGCAGGGGTACAAAGAATGGGGATTGTGGTAAGTTCATCTCACGCTCTCTCTGCCACTCTTTCCTCCTCAGGGGGAGGACTCCTCACACTCTTCCCCAGGTCCAGTGTGGGATCCCTCCTACAGGAGACAGTCCTCCACCAACTTCTCCAACATGAGTCCTTCTCATGGGCTGCAGTTTGCCATGAACTGCTCCAGCGTGGATCTCTTCCATAGGTGCAGTCCTTCAGGAACAGACTGCTCCAGTGTGGGTCCCTACGGGGTCACAAGTCCTGCAGCAAACCTGCTGCAGCATGAACTCCTCTCTCCATGGGCCACAGTTCCTGCCCAGAGACTGCTCCACTTTTGGCAT